>JAUTZA010106956.1:0-10659 GCA_032273845.1 Panulirus longipes | reverse complement strand
GAAGCCGCGGGCTGCAAGCTCATGTAACCACCACAGCCTGCCTGGTCTGGTACGCATCGTAAATACTTATCCAAGTCCCATCTTAAATTTCCCCACTTTACATACCGTAGCGTATCTGATGGCAGCGGGTAGTGTGTTCAGTAATCTTGGGTCCCGGATGGTCAAGATATTTTCTCTTTGTGCTTACCTCATATTTTGGTTGTAGTGGTAACAATATAATCCTCCGCACTTGTCATGGTAATGGAGAATTATTTCTGAGCGTGTGTTGGGAATCATGCATTCTAGGATTTTCGAAGTGCAAACGAGAATGTATACCTCTCCCGTCTGCCCTCCAGAAAGTACAGCCTCAGTCGAACCCCAGTAGTACTGTTCCTTAAAATTGTTGATGCTGACCGTGAAAGATCTTTGAACACTCTGACTCTTCAGTTTTGTCCGCCCTGTAAGGTGATGTTATCACACAGCAGTATTCTGTTCGAGAGGGTTACCAAGGCCTTGAAGAGCATCATCAATGGTTTCTCCTTTCTGTCTTGAAGGTTACTCTAATTATTATAAAAGTGATCTTGAAGGTCCGCAAAATCCATCCCACCATCGTTTTGGAGGAGGCAACTTTTGCCTTGGATGGATAGAGCCGCACAGTAAATTCCTTGCTCTTGTGACTTAAATTAAGGCTACCCCTCACTACTGGAGGCTGGCACCTGCTCTTCTCTCCCCTTACCATTGATAATCCGCCTTCCCAATCCCCAACTCTCACTATTTTAGGCTCTCTCCCCCTCCCCTCTTCTCCCTCACCACTTGAAACCTACTGCCTCCTGACTCCACTTTGTACTTGGGACTCCTATCTCGTCTCCCATTCCCTGACCGCCCGAGAACCCCATCCCTTCCTCATGCCCTTCCAGGCCCCCCTCCCTTCTCCCTGCCTTTATGAATGCCCCCTTCCTCATCTACAAGCAAATCACCGATTCGTGATGGATAGGACAACGGGAGAGGAAGCTTAAAGTGGGATGTTGATAGAGGGTTGGAGTGGCTAGAAGGACCGGGGTGAGGGTCACAGGCTGGATAGAGTGACCCATTACACTGTGGAACGTGTCCAGGACAAGTAGCGGGTGGTGTGTGTAGGACACGAAACAAACCTGTCGTTCTTACATCTTCATCCTGTTTGCTTTTTTAACCTGTTCCTCATAGCCTGTTAGTTCTAACTTGACGATCTTCACCCATTAGCAACCACTCCTCACTCTTCACCTGTTAGCCCATACCCTACCGTTAGTTCTCACCTGTTAGCCTTCGACAGCAATCCTCAACCTGTTAGTCTACACACGTTCGCCTCCACATGTTAACTTTCACATGTTAGCTTCCACAATCGTCTCTCGGCTATTAGCCACCATTCCCCAGCCTTCACCTGTCAGTCATCTTATGTCAGCCCTCGCTCTCAGCACTCACCTGTTAACCTTCACCCCGTTAGCCTTCACATGTAGGTATACCTGTTATCCTTCATCTGCTACTTCAGCCTGTTTGAGGTTCCACTTGTCCCTCGAACATAAAAGCTTTCATATACTTGTCTAACTCATAATCCTTTACCCGTTTCTTTTGGTACATTAGCCTTCCCCTGTTGGTATATCCCCATGGGCACGACGATAGGACCCTTAAGTAAGATGGTCTGGCCCTTGACCTAATCCTTTAAGGATCAGGTGAAAGACCTCATCGTCGTACTCAAGGGTCGTTCTCAAAGGGTACCACACCGTGCTCATGGGTCGCACCTTCGTACTTGAGAGATTAATACTGTCAATAGGAAGTTGTGACGCGAGTCAATATGAGTACATGAGACCATGGCGTCACCAGTGTCCATCCACGGCAAGCCCGTCACTGTAACAGACCTACCCCGGAGCCATGTGTGGGTCCGAGTACACCTCGATTACTCACCGTGATTACCTCTCCCAAGGTCGCTGCGTGCGATGGGCTCTCTCTCTAGGGGCTAATGAGCCATACTTCACCCCGCCCTGACAAACCTATCTTCTGGACTCCGGAATAATTCTCCACTCCAGCCGACGGCTGAGGCAGTAATGTTTAGGAGTTACGGACATGATGGCCTTCAACAATGGCTTTATACACTACGGCTGGCCATGACTCCCTCATTTGCCTACGTCGGGGTGACTAAAGGCTTCTTTCTCCTGGTGGAGAGACTTTGCAGGATTTCTGTTATTCTTTTACACGCCGTCTTTAACCGATTACTTCGTTTTTGCACGAGCAAATGTGAGCCGAGTCGCGTGATTAGATTCTGTGTACGTCTATTTATAACCGCCCCAACACACCAGCGAGGCCAGCTTCGGCAGTACTCCCAACACGTGCAGCGGCTCCGTCCTGCATCATGAGACTGAAGTATAGATAAATCTGGCGCCGCCGCCACCTCCTCATCTGGCTTCAACTAGACAACGGATGCATAAGATCGTCGTCCCACAGCGACTCGTGAAGAGGATCTAAGTGGCTTTGCCTCACAGTGTACTGTCTGGGGTAAAGGTGTGAGAGAGAGAGAGTGTTGAACACACTAAAGTTAGATGCTGGTAAAGCCAATGCTGTAACCACTAGTTAGTTACTTGATACTTGTGGAAAGAAGAAAGAATTGTTTTGTCTACCATCTAAACGCTTGAATCATGGTGCACATTTGTAATCAAGTATGCGATGTTGAATGAAAACAATTTTTTTCATATGTACTTTGCAGCTACCTTCAATTGTTTCTCTCAACAATAAAAACTGTTATCTGAGCTAATATTGACATCCTTGACGTTCTACTTTAATTTACTTAAAATCGGTAAGTACGAGGCTAGATTACATGTATTCTAGTAGTTATCAGACCAGAACTGAGATAACTTGACTGTGCAGCGATTGCTGCACTTTAGGAAGCTAGGCTTTTTCCTATAGCTCCCGAACGATTTTCCTCACATATTATCCTTCCTCTGTTCGTCTGCATCCTTATCCATCCGGTCCCAGCAGAGGGTTAATTTGCTTGCCTGATAGCATCGTGTGAACTTGACGACTATAGGCTGTCATCGCCTGTGTATTAAAACATTCCGGAGACACACATGAAGCAGGAAAAAGAAAACGATTTTAAAGACGAGTCACCCATGAACATGAGCGACTTACATCTGAGATGTGCGACCTCTACTGACCTCGAGTGTGGCCGTAGTGGTGGACGGTGACGTGGACTCAGAGACGGATATAGTTGATATTGGCACTCGACCAACAGCTGGGGTTCCATCTGCTCTGCTGGACCTGGGGAGAAGCAGGAAAGAAAGAGAGGTGAATGGTAGCGATGATAAGGCATAGGAGAGAAGGATAAGCGATGGGGTGAAATGGGAAGAAGGTGGACATTTCGTGGGTGTGGGAGTAACCATTCGGAAGACAAGGAAAGAAAAGACAGGAACGTGAAAGGGGACCAACGTGATATCCAGATGGACAAAGAAATGAAACGGGAGGTGAATATGGACGGAAGCATAACGGATGACGCGGGACATTATGGTAATCGCTAAGCGGACCAGGAACGAGGGAACACGCGGAACCGAGGCCGGCAACCGAGACCTGGTTACAACATCCGCGTGCCGGCTCGACCCTGAGCCCGACTCTCCTCCGTCGTGTTGTACCCCAGCGGTAGCCCGGTGTTACCAGAGCGTGTTCAAGGTGACACCGCACCCGACGCTACTACGAGAGCCATAAATGCTTCACCGGTACAACTACCGAGCGTTTCTCATACATTACCTCCGATGGGGATTCCTCAAGGAAATTTCTCCGGTGGGAATCCTCAGTCATCACCTCTCGGGATTCCTGAACACTTATCTTGAATGAGGATTCCTCAAGCCATCATCTCCACTGGAGATTTCTCAGCCATTACCTCCACTGAGGATTCTCCAACCATTATCCCCACTGGGGAATACCTCCATCCATTACCTTCCATGAGAACTCTTTGAGCATTATTCCCACTGCGGATTTCTTGACCGTTGCCTCCAGCTAAGATTCCTCAACCATTCCCTTCACATCTCCGCGAGTGTGTTTTCAGTGGAAGCCCTATGAGGGGTGTTGACCTTGCAAAATTTTAAGCTAAGAAGGGCTGTGGTCTGCATATACGTGCACAAGCTGGCTATAACAGAAACGTGGACGTGTCCAGCACCAATTTTTTTTCCTTTCAGTGTTGCTGGGAGTGAGTGCTCGTAATGTGAGACAGGGAAAGGGAGTGATAAATAGAGACGGTGAGGGTGACGAGGCAAAGAGAGAGAGCGACATAAATGGCAAGAGTGAGAGAAAGGAAGAAAGTGTGTAAGGTTTTGCCAGGAAAAGGTATACGGGGAGAGCACTCAGGCCTGGCCACCTCCCTACGAGACCTTACGACAAGATCTTGTCATGAGGCGTTACTAGCGTGTTGGGGAAAAACAGATAACATATCTGATGGCCTGTGACGATAATGTCTGCTGGAGGATGGTATATAGGATCCTAAATTCCTTTTCTGTATAGACGAAGACAGGATGGTAATAGCAGAAGGCTGCTCCCCACCCACCACTCCGTCCGGCACACCAGCCCGAGCATCATGGAGTGTAGAGAAAGTATAACGATTTTCTTTTAAGGAAAAGAGTAATGGAAAATGCATTTTTGGCCGCCGAATACTCTGGGAAGGAGGTATTTTAGCCTCTTTTCTGAAAAAGAAAAAAAACGAAATACGTAGATATTATCATATCGTCATTCTTGAACAGGCCCTATTCATCGATTACCTAAATCATTAAAGGACTTGTCTAACCAAGAGTTAAGTGAATTGATAACTGAGGCAGAGAAGGTGCGAGATGAAGGGGGCTCAAGTGAGAGAACGAGTGAGAGTGGTTTAGAGTCCCCCTCAATAAATGTAGATGGCCATAAACAGCACCCTGCGAGACGCCGTTTCAAATGTCCGATATAAACAGGAATCACGAAAGTAAATATAACAAACTCACTTTACTTTCCCCTCACTTTATTTTTTAGAGGCACCTCGTTGAGTCATACTCAGGTCTCTTCTGTTTGATATAGACATATCTATAAATGTCTCCAGTCCTACAGGAAGTTAACATCACCTTCTAAACCCAATGAAACCAAGATGGGATCGAATTCGTTTACGTCGGTTTGAATAATTCAGCTGAGTTGACTGGCAAGATTTTTCCTTTGTCCGGTGCTTTACCTTGGGTAAATAATGATAGTGTGTGCCAGGGTCCGTCCACTGTTTTACCACAGTTCACTACAGATGCCACCAGGTGGCCTCGTCACCCAGAATATTCCCGGAACATGTCGTACCTTGACACACTTAATTTTTTTAAATATCCAGATTTTATCTAACGCTGCAGAATATGCTCCCTGTAAGTTCAGAAACCCTTACGGGGGAAACGATTCAACCCTGTAAGTTCAGAAACCCTTACTTACAAACGATTCAAAGATTCTATAAAGTTTATGATTATATAGATCAAAGACTGTGTAAAGTTAGAAGTCAGGAAAAGAAATTTGTTTCAAACTCTCAGTCTTGCTAGCCTAGTCTGTGAGATAGCTTAGTACAGTGAGTTTTCTCTGTGGTTTTTTCTTATTGTTTCACGAGAAACCCATCCTTCGAGCATATGTGATAAGATGTGAATAACATTATGATATGTAAGCCGCCATACAGTCCTGTTTAAGGAGAAAGTATGATAAGCTAAAGTCACAAACGGAAGCAGATATCGGGATGCAGAAGTCCCCATTGGCCTTCGTGGACCCTAATTTTTGATTCATGTGTACCACCAACTTGTCTTTTTACTACCTTGTTTACCTCCCTCTGCTAAAAGTCGAACGCAGAAGGGTACCCTGGCCCGGAAGGGTACCCTGGCCCAGAATAGAACTTTCGTTTACGACAATATTAAATATAACAAAATAAAGTAACGTAAAATATCTGACAACTAACATAATGTTTTCATATTCTTTTTTTTTTTATTTGCGAATGGGACTTTACTAGAATTAGTACCGCGTATCACCGGTAAGGAGCCACAGGTTCAACATATAGCGAGGTAAACAGTTTTTATGGCGACGCATGCATGGGTATTTCCGGCTTACGTTCCCGCTGTTAACTCTCACTGACCCTGTCACCAGGGAACCGCCACTGTGTTCGGGTCAAGGCCGTGACGGTGTGCCATTTACGGAAGTCATGGTGTAGGGGACAGTTGGCTGCACATTCTGCTACGAAACACCTGCCAGCGAATGCTGCAGCTGGCTACTGATATTGCAGCGCTTTATGAAGATAGTTTTCCTTCGCTAGTATTTCGAACGCCAGCTTATGTAGATGGCTGAGAGGTGTGGTTCCGTCCACCTTAGATCATGTTATGTTGTTCACGTATTTCAACGTACCATACATTGTGTTCAACCTCTTGAGCGTGACGGGACAACCCCTGAGCACGAAAGTACGACCTTCGGCATAATGGCGTGAACTTTGACCTGATCCATCAGGGTCGTACTCAAGTACTGTTCCGCCATGCTCTTAAGGTAATGCTTAAATGATGAAGGGTCTAAGGTCTGTAGGTTTCATTTCAGTTTCCTGCGAAAAACAGCGTGTTTATCGTACCCTCGTTCCCACCCTGTGAAAGATGGTTCAGATGAAGGTTACAGAACGCATACGTGGAACTAGATCATAGTGATTGAACTGTATAACCAAATCACATGATAAATAAGCCATCAGCAGTAAGCAGAACAAGGATACCTCTCATGTACCGTATGATTGTTTCTATTGCTTTTAACGGAGACACACAAGACAAATTTTTATGTAATTTGCATAAACAATAAAGTATAATTATTATTATTATTATTATTATTATTATTATTATTATTATTATTATTATTATCAGAGGCAAAACATTGTTATGGATGAAGTATTTACAGTACACATATCTCGTACGGTGAGAACTGTCTCTGGATTTTCTGATTTCATGGTGCATAATGTTGTAGGCTAAGAGAGTAATAATGCATCTTGCTCCTTCACTATTAACAAGATGAGCAAAGCGCCAGGGATTTCCGTAGTCGGCCTACAACAACGCCAGAGGGTCTGCTGATCTTGTTTGCGGAGTCGCACATTCTTGGACGGGAGATGGGGTCGGATAGTGTCAGTAGTGTCCAGGGCGAGGCATAACGTGAGGGCAGTCTTGAGGTGGATGACGTCTGAGATAAGGAAGGATCCGGGACCGCGGGTGTCTGTCTGACCGGAACATGCTGATGTGTCTTGAAAAGCAGAAACTATAGAACAAGAGGAAAAGAGTTGAAAAAATTGCTGAAATTCCACGAGCAAACTTAAACTTGTCCTGAGACGCGATAAGAGTGCAAATTATAGTTTGGGAGACTCATTTTTTCTTTCAATTTGCAATACAGATTTTGACGTTTCTGTAATAAAGGAAGGTACAATAAATGCAACCCGTTAGATATTAATATTCAGTGCAAACCTGAAAAGTTCAAACCTGGTATTTTGTGAGTAATGCATCATAATGGAGCATATCCCGGACGGGGCAAATATATCATCATCATTTTTGTCGTAATTAATATTAACACCATCATCATCATCGTCATCATATACACTGTGGTTTAGTTGGTCTCCCCAGTAATTATATGCGGCTTTCTTCAGGACTGCATGTGTTATTAACAGAGGACAGTCTGGCGTTATCTCGCATTGTCTGGTGTGTGTATTCAGGAAGGAAGTCCCCCATAAGGCCCCGCCCTGTGTCTTGTGCTGGAAACATTTGTTCTCCACGTCACGTCCTCGCTCTTCTGTTGCTACTCCCCCTCCCCTCTCCTTCATCCTTCCCTATTCCTCATATATCCTCCCCCATTCCTTACTCCTCTCTCTTCCCCCTTTTCTTTTGTCTCCCTTTTTCTCCCTATTCCCTCCTTTCTCATTTATCAGTCGTCTATCTTCGTTTATCGTCATTTCTGCCTTCTCACCCCATCCCAATTTCCCGCTTCCATTCCCTCCATTCCTCTTACATTTCCTTAGCCGTTCCAAGAGACTAGAAAACCCTTCACTGCTCAGGAAATTACACCATAAAAACGTCTCATCCAGAAAGAGTAAGTGAAGATTTATAGCTCACAAATTACATAATTTTCCTTAAGTTTTCAGTGAGGATCTCGACGAGTCCGAGTTATTCGGAAAGTCAGAAGTTGAGGAAAGTAAGATTTTAAAGTCGTTATTGGGATTTGAAGTTAAACTTTACGACACAGAGATCAACAGTATTACTAAATCGTTCACGAAATTCATCACACAAGCCAGTATAATCCTGGTGTTAAGCAAAACAGTTTTGAAGCACCTAATGAAATAAGGTAGTATCTAAAGGTGCTTGAAAAACTTTTCATCCAGGCCACCGTAGTGCAGGTGTTGACCAAGCGAGGAACACTGACAACACGATGCTTTTTGTGACAGATGTCGGCTACGTCGTGGCAAATTTACACCACACATCTGTACACTCCGTACCTATTTTCCTACTATACCTTTCCCCTAGCCAATACCTCTCCATTTTCCCCTCCTTTCCACCCGATTCGAAAAAAGAAAGAAGCGTCCTGGTGAGTAGGTCGCCACCCCCGTCCCACTTTCCCCTTTCCACTCTTCTCCGACAGCGAGTATTTTTAACGAGTGAGCCGCCGAGCCACTATGGTGTATATCTTGGTCGAAGCTCCGCTGCCTCGCTGACTCACTCCGAGTCAACAACCCGAAACCATCCCTGGTGATTATCACCGGAAGGACGATCTATTCCAAGGTGATTAACCCCTCGAAACAAGACGGTACGACCCTTGGGTATGATGGCGTAACCTCTGACCTGACGCTTAAAAGGGCTAATATTGAACCTATGATGGAGTTCACAGAGGGAGTGATAGTCAGTGATCGGGCTGCCTCGTTTGGCTGTCTCTGTGGCCTCCTCTCCGGAACCTGAATAGGTTTTTGAGGTTACTTTGTGGGGTCAGGAGGTCATCTGCAGGGTCAGAGGTTAACGTTGGGTCTTGGTTGGGCGTGAAGAGTGTGATTTTATCACCTGCATTTGGAGACCATAAGGCTAATGTGGTTGTTGCAGCAATTCATATTTAGTGTACGTGGTAGGAAAAAAAAATATTTGTATATGTTTGTGTGTGTCTGTGTTTTTGTGTGTTTGTCTGTCTGCTTATGTCTCTGTCTGTATACATTTTGTCATTTGTTTTTAATCTTTATTCTTAGACTTATCATCACTTTTTCTTGTTCTGTTCAGACAGGCATCAGCCGTTGTTCCCGGTGAGGTCTTGTAGCCGGCCAGAGCAGGTTCATGCCGCCCGGAGAGTGGCTTTGTGGTAGACGCCGCGTGTGGTGGTTCCTCATGGGGACGGCAGGTGAGAAAGGTGACGTTCCTTACACCACGGGAGGTGGATGGGTGACACAGAGGCCAAGCCTGGCTCCTCTCTCTCTCTCTCTCTCTCTCTCTCTCTCTCTCTCTCTCTCTCTCTCTCTCTTCATGCTCTGTCAACTGACAGGAATGTTTTTATACATTCTCTGTTGTATTTATTTGGGCATTTAGGGTCTTTATTCAGTGTAAGAACAACGTTTTAGTGATATGGGTTAGAGAGAAAAAAATAAGCCTTTATTTAGTTTTGCTTGGAATCTTTATTTCTGAGTTTAAGATTGGAAATTTTGAATTATGGTTGCTGAGGATTAGAGCCTCTATAAATTGATGGTATAGGATTGGAGCCTCTCATAATTTCATAGGGTTGGAACATATATATCATAATAGTTTATCCCATAATCCTTTAGGACTGGAGCCTTAATATCATGATGATTTAGGATTGGAGCCTTTACGTCATGATGGTATTGGATTGGAACTTTAATCAGAGGGGTCCCCACAGTGTAAAACTACCTCCCCATACAGTACAAATGGGTAATCACACACACACACACACACACACACACACACACAGCGTGAACATTACTACAGCACATACATTTCACATCAGTGTTGGGTACGTCACATACATTAGGACTCTGTGAAAAGTGAATATTTCACTGTTGTGGTTATTTCCACTTGTAGCGCTACTAATACCTTTCACTGAAGACGACAGACCTCATCATAAAGCATGAATGTACACATAATGTATATGATTAATAATTATATATATAACTCTTAAGGTGACGTAACTGCCATTAAAATTTTGGCCTACATGTCTTGATTAAAGATGGGATCGCCCCGTTTTGCTCTTATATCGACAACTGTAAAATAGTCTTGCTGCAGGGTCTGTTTTTTTTCTCTTTTTTCAGCAAAGCTTTTGGACGATGTCTGTTGCATACGTGGACTATTTGCGTAGTCGAACTGCCAATTATTTAGTTGCAAAGATTTAGTCTTTTTTATGTTCGGTGGAGTTTGTTGTGCCAGGGTTTGTACCGTGATTAGCCAGCACGCTGCCCCCTTCCCCCTTCCCTTTCTCCTACCCCCTTTCCCCTCCCCCTTGAGAGGGGGCGATGCTGATTGGTGCAGTCACAGGGTGGAGAGGGAGAGAGAGGGTAAGGAGGGAGGGGAGGAGAGTGGGAGGGAGAGCATTGGTGAGATGCAGAAGGCAGGACTGCAATAATGACGAACGAAAACGTTAAAATGATGGTTGAGGAGAGATGGGAAGCGGGGGAACAGATTATGATGA
>JAUTZA010104750.1:0-10689 GCA_032273845.1 Panulirus longipes | reverse complement strand
GGTATATATATATATATATATATATATATATATATATATATATATATATATGTACATATATGATAAGCATATATACATGCATATACTAATGTATATGTATCTGTGTAATGTGTATGCAATGCATTTTTGTATATACAGCATACATGTATGTGTGAATATGGAAATACATATGCATATGTACTGTATGTACATGTGTTTGTACCTATGCATACTTATTTGTATATATGTACATAAGTAAAATGTATACTGTATATGTATGTGAGAATAATTTTGCCATGTACATTGTGTTTTTCACTTGAAGGTTATGACTTGTCGATGTGGAGAGACACTGAGAGAGCCTTTTGTAAAATTGTTGCATTTTGCCAAAGTGGTGTAGTAAAGATGTAGACACCCCAGATTATTATTCCTATTTTTATGGAATTATTACACCTGTTGAAATTACTGTATCTATGTGCATGTCCTTCATATATATTCTTTTTGATAATTTGTGACTCTCTAGTGGATATGCTCTACCTGATTTCTCCTTCATCTCTGTTTCCATTATTTCACCAACATAAATGATCAGTTATAAATATATAACTGGATGGACCTTAGGATAGAATACTGAAGTGTATCCATGGCAGTTTTTATGTTTATTTTATTGTTTGTTTATTGTTCAGTGCAAGTTCATGGTTATAGGTACTAATATTGATCTTGTGTTCTAATTTCAAGAAATTTTTTTTACTGAAACCCCCACTTGAAATTCTTTTTAACCATCATATTGTTCTGTTTGTTGATGCTTAGAGTTCTTCATTTAATTACTTTGTCATTTCTACACATCCACCCATATGCAGTAATTATGCATCCAATCCAGCTTTTGCCTGGCAAATTCCTTTCATAATAGTACTGAAAACCATCATGTTGTTGTTCATGTAGCCTTGCAGCAATTGATTTGGTCAAAAATAACAAGATTACCATATATGTGAAATGAGATAGGTTCTGCAAAATAATTTACAAGCATATTTTTTACCCTATACATTTACCACAAATATAAGACTTACTTATGTGTGATAATAACCTGTTTATCATCCATGGAATATGATAACTAACAGATTTATTCAGTTAAGAAAATTGGGACAATAACTGCATAGAAGTCTATCTTAAATATCTTTAATACAAGGAGGCCTCAGTTTACAATGGGGATATGTTTCCAAGGCTTGGATGGGAGGCACACAGTTGCTTCTTGCAGTTTCTATGTAGAAACTAGCTATGCAAGAATAAGCCATTCCTCTTTGTAACAGCCATGCTTTGGAATTCTCTTCTTACTTTTGTCTTTGCTCTTCATTTAACCTTTCTGCTTTTAAGAGTCAAGTCTACAAACACTTCTTGAACCCTGGTTGATTTCTGCTCTCTTTTCCATGCACTTTATGTCTCACCCAAGATGGCTTCTGATTAAGGCATGTTATGCTCTTGCCATGTCAGTCACTGAAAAAAAAAAAGAAAACTAACATCCAAATACAAAGGCAAAGTCAGGGGAAACCCATGGACTTAGCTATGATCATGAGCTTTTAAGCAGTGTCAGACCCTCTAAGCAATTGTAATTTAATCAAGAGTGATAGGTTTATGCCCTGTACTCTCATGAGTATCATTTAACATCCCATCAGGACATATTTAAATGCCTACACTTGCTGTCGATGCATTAGTTAATGGGACGGGCAAACACAAACTTATTTTGTCAGCTTGTAGGGTACAAACTAAATGATATTTTGCTGTGATTTAATTAAAGTATACATAATTACACAAATGCTTCAAATTATTGTGGTTTACTTTATTGTTAAAATTTTTTTTGTATACGTTAAAGTTAAATACAGTACTGAGTACTGTCATAAGTCAATACATGATATTCTAATTCTAAAGTGTCTTAAGTCTTAAACATTGGAACATGAAGTGTTGTAACTTGAGGCCTCTTGGTATCTGTAATAAGTTGTATGATTTTATACATATTATAATCTACATGCTTTTATAGAATCCAATTTCTCAAAATTAAGATTGTGATATGTAATACAAGATCAGTATTCAGTAGCCTGTGAATCATGGAGGAGAATTTGAGCACTTTACTTTGAATGTGTTGACATTCAAGACTGCAACATCAGATTTTCTTGTTTCTGTGCCTGTTAGAGCTCAGGTGTCTGTCATCATTGCAACATGCATCAGATATTGCTCAAAGAATTGACAAAACAAGATGTAATCAGTTGAACAATATATGACCACTTTTAGAATATAGTATAATTTTTTTTTAGGAACATTTTGATATTTGTTATGAGATTTAGAATGTTGAATCTTTTCTGGACTAGATATTTTGATGATGTACCTGATATCTGAAAGTCGAAGACCCTAGGGCTTAGCAGTTCCTGGATTACAGAATGTTCTGGATTATGAGTATCATTATTGCCATGGGGATCTGAGAGTAGATCATATGAATTATGGCAAAACCTATGGAGTTTTATTTTCTCACAGTATTACATTGTGTAAGTTTTAAACCTTACAACTTATGCCTTGAGCCTGATCCCAAAATGTAAATTGTAGACTAAGGTTGTCATAGGTGATTGAGCAGAAATCAAAGTGGTGGAGGTTAAGGTTGACTAATATTAGTATCATGTAACTGTGATGAAGTTGATGCCTCAGGAAAGGCAGGAGGCAGGTGTTGACAGGGGACTCACGGTGTCCTGTTGAGGGTTAAATGACAACCGTAGGTTGCACACACTAGGTTTATTAATGTACAAATGGCTTGAAGGAACACAGGCTATGTTTACGTCCAACACAGAGATTACCAGGCAACTGACTAATGTTATTGACACAGTAATAGTAATGCGACAAAGACAATAATAGTAATGTCACTTGTGCATATGTGTCAGTTCACATGTCCACAGCAGGTCCTGCGTTTCATCCATCGTAGGAGTAGGTCAGGATGTGCTTGCTGGGAGGATCAGTGAAACTCATCTCAGGCACAGCTACATAAGGAAATTGCTTTAGTGAAGGGGTTGGTGTTGCTGTACCTTGGCCCATATAGCATTTTGACAAGTTAATAAACTCTTGCATAGTCATCTATTTTGCATGATTAGCTATGCTTAGCCTTTCAAAACAGAGCAGACAATAGTGTGGCAATGTGCAGATGCTTGGGCTACACCCAGACGAGTGTAGCAAGTTCTCCAAATATGGGCACCATTTCACTGAGCACCAGTTCCCTCATATTCATAAGTGGTGGATTATGAGAGATGCCAAGGCTTGGAAAGCCATACTAGAAATAGTAGTGTGGGCTAGGATCCTGACAGTCAAACTGTGTACTTTGATATAGCCATATGATAGATTCTAGGGTAATTAGACTTTGCTTTTAGACAAGCCATCAAAGTTCTGAGCTATAAAGGCACCCATGATACAAAACTATTTATTCCACGATATGATTACTAAAGTGAATGTTGCTTTTATGTTACATTCTCAGCTCATCACATATCATATTCATACTTACATAGATCTCATATGTGCTGGCATGAAAACTGCATAAGATTTCCTGTTTTATTTATATCAGAATTGATTATTGCATTTATGCCATTCTTTGCCGTAATATGAAGAAATGTTTAATAAATGTGATATTATTATATCTGTTACACAGAATGATGTTTTAGTCTGGTCTTTCCCTGATAATGACTGCACAGTATATATTTTGTTCTTTTGGTCTGCACTTTTGACTGAATTTGGAGGAAGATGAGTGTAATCCACAAATGTTTTAACAATGATTAAGTTATCTATAAAAACTTTAGTTGCATGAAATAACTGTTGCCTCAGTTTAAAAACAGTTGTTCAGTCCTCAGGTGACTATGGTTTAATTGTTGATTACCCTTATCTTCTTAAAATATTTCGTTTTTTCCTTTGTTAGTTAAGATGTATATAAATGTTGAGTGCTGTTAATGTTAGGTAAAGATGTATATAGTGACATATAAATATAAATGTTAGTTCAGTTACATACTTTAAATTTGAAATGCTTTTGCACATACATACTGTTTAAGGTTCTTGATAAAACCCATAAAATCCTGTTTAAGTCTTAAGCAAGAAAAATGATCAGCGGTTTGTGTGATTTAATGATAAAATGATAAATATTTGAAAAGTCTTTAATCTTTAGATTTTTTTTAGAATATATAATTGAGAAAACAGTAACTATGGTTGTTGTTTATCATGAAAATCAGACCAGATTGTCACTGTTTTTTAGGATACCTAAAACAAGAATTGTTTGGCTTCCAAAAGATTGGCATAGCATAAAGTGACCAGTTTCTTTTAGAATGCTTATCATAGGAATGTTATAGTTATCAGGTGTGGCATACCACGATAATTACCATTTAATTGAAATCACTAACAAAATATCATACAAAATTAAATCACTAACAAATTATCACACTAAATTGATTTAAAGCATATGAGTAGCCTAGAATACTTGCCACATTTTGACATAATGTTTATGCTGATACTATGCATCTCAGTAAAGATTTATGAGAGTATTTCTGCAGTAAATTGGGTAGTAACACATAAGTTTTCAATGGTTTTTAATTATAAGGATATGTATCACTTTATATAGTAGTATATTGTGTGTATTATTATCTACCAAATCCCCAAATGTAAAAATTTCCTTATTATATCCCCAAAACCACCAGAGGGACTGTGGATTTTTATAATATTGAGCTTAACAGTGAAATAGCTCTTTGAGAAAGACAGAATTAACCTAACATGATAGCAGCATGGCTCTTTTGTTAGCATTGTGTATTAAGACAATTGGCAAGTTACTTGGCTGTCATCTACTGTATGAGAGATGTTGAGAATGCATGCAATGTGACCTGATTTCTGTTTTGTGGCTTTGGCTATATAGTTGTAATGGCTCTAAGGGTTATGTTATGGCTATTATTGACATGGCTAGAAATGAAGTCTTGATGTCTGAGAGATGTGTCTGATGTCTTGATGTTTGAGAGATGTGGTTAGATGTTGCTACGGTATTGTTTTAGGTAGCTGATTTGTGAAAATGCAGTAAGAGAAGAGCTTTTTAACTTTAACAGCTTACATTACTACTTGCTTTGCCAGTAAATGCCTCATACAGATAATACAGCTTTCAGATAAGATGAATTATTTGTCATGTATATCCAGACTTCCTTTTTGATATACAGCAGTTCAATAAATTTGATACTTGGCATATAAAAGGTCAAATGATATTTTAGTATTTAACAATAACATTTTTTTTTTTTTCCTGACATCATGTGTATGTTCTAATCTATGCTCTTTATCCTCACACCCACCTTTGGAACTCTACACAAACTAGATGGTTCCTTCAGTCATTCCCATCAGCAGTCTTGAAAATATTAGTAGTGAGGCGATACAGTGTTTGGCCTTTGCAGCTTCATATACAAGAAAAAATGGTAAGTTCCCCTTAAAAGTTAATTCAAGATACCATATGCATTCTTGTGCTATGTATTGTATATTGTATTATATATTGGGGTACATTCTCTATGGTATTTCATTTTTCTGGGTTATATGTGATACTGCCCACGTGTATACTTCATTTGAACAAGGGATTTACTCAAAGGAAAAGATATAAACTCTCCCTTGGCTATGGTTTTCCCCCAGCTCACCATATATCATGTGTCTTTTGAGAATTCTAGTTGTTCCTGTTTATTATAGAGAGTTTTGTCTAATATTTGCACATCTGCGATCATCAGCATAACTGCTATTTATATCCGATTCTTCCCAAGTTATATCAAGCATAGTAACAGTAATATATATTTGCTTTTTTATGTTTGTATTTGAGTTTATATCACATGGTGAATGTTTCAGTGCTTTTGTAAACTGCATTTTACTTAGATTAACTTTTTTATGAAAGTCCATGAGATACATTAATAGAGGATGCCAAATTATCTAAGTTTTATTATGTTGCTAATTCATGTCTTTGAAACTGTAAGTGCATTAAATTACAAATAAGCATAGGGTTTATCTTGTGAAGTCCGGACTCATTAGCAGCCAAATGTGGAGGTCATTCGTAGTATCCCAAATTGGATGTCTTAATATTGATCACTAGTAAGTGAAGATAGCAGTGAAGGTGCTGTTAAACGTCATTTAATATTACTATTTCTATCCAGGGTCAGTTCATTCTACAAGCCATGAGAGATTCTACTGGATTTCTGGGTGTTAGAAACATTTTACCCCCTCTCTGCTGCACTGCCACCAGCTCTGCATTCTTGAAGTATCCACAAAAAGAACAAAAAAAAGAGAATGAAAATTGGTATGAGTGAGATTGAAAAAGCTCTGAGGTCAAAGAAATCAGAGAAGTGAGTCAGTAGTGGGCTCATTTACAGAGAGGAATTGCAAAGACACTTTTCTGGTCAAACAGAAAAGTTCCTATTTGTCGTTATGCTAAGACAGCAGTTTCATACATACAAAAGCATCAGATGTTAGAAAAAAGTCGTCAGTGCCCTTCATAGTCAAAGAAGTGAACAGGAAACAAAAGCTATAAAGCATTGGTTAACCTTTTCATGCCACTTAAGCTCCTGGTGTTTTTAATGCTGGTCAGGTACTAGTCATACAACTTTGGTGTCTGATTGGAAAATAGATTTGCCGGAAAGTGGTTTTTAAGTAACTGCTTACACTGTTCCCTTCAGAAATGTCTTGCCTAACTCATCAACTAATAATTTAGGAAATAATCAAAATATAGATAAAGTGGTTATTGTTAGTTGGGAATGAAAATATTGGTGTTCGAGGTATATATGATAAATTTGTTGGCAGAATGCCTCACCGAGTAGTTGTTGTTAGAAGTAAGCATCCAGGAGTGGGACATCAAGTTGTAATACTGTCATCAGTTTTCATGCATCTGAGAGTACTTGACTGCTGAATCAGTTGGAGTTAAGGCATTCAGGCTTCATCTTTAGACCCTTGTGAAATATTAGAGACCTGGTATGGGTTATAGACATTGTATATGCCTTGTTGTAATGATCCAATTTCTTAATCCATCCTAACCTCTAGGTTACCTACTCATTGTGTTCTGTCCCACATTCATCTCTAACTCTAGGATCACTTTTATACTTAGCAGGCAAAAGAGGCTAGAATTAAAAACTGCCTAGGTACAGGCAGAAATACTGCACAGTCAGACTGACATTCACCTTGAATCCATCCTAGTTTTTGAGGAGTGGATTTTTTTTACATTAGAGTGTGATGAATGAATAATGCCTATATGAGATGATACAGAAGCCTTACATAAGATCATTAAAGCAGACTTGTATATGCAAAATCTTTTCCCATGCCTGTTTTGCATTTTTCAGATACCCAGATGGCTCCAACACTATGGGTCGGCACAAGTCTAGGTTCCGTCATACAGGTGACGGTATCTATACCATCACAGAAAACAAGAGCAACAACACCAGCATCAGTAACATGTAGTGGTAAGATTTTTATGTTTAGTTCATGCAAGTGGTGTCCTCAAACTCCACCTGTCTAAGGTTTTACTACGAGTGTAAAATCAGTGGTGGCGCGGCTGTAGTACAGTTCTGTCAAGACTTTCTCTCCACAAAGGCATTCACATTTCTCTGCTACTGGAAACAGCACAACCTTAGGCTGTGGGAGCCTTTTGATGAAATCCTGGGTAACGCTGAGACTCTCATAGACAGAGGCCTTGGGATAGTTATAAATAGAATTGATAAAGTTTCTGCAAGAAGTATTTGCCAATGATATTACAGGACAGGTGTTGATATTATTTACAGTGGATTGTTTATTTAGTGCAAGAAAGTAATATTTTCATGTTAATAGTTTAGTTTTTTGTAATTCTGGATGTTAACTGTGTAACGTATATGTTGTTTGTCATGTTTATCTTCTCATCACTGATAAGGATAGATTCAGTGGAGAGACTTGCTGTTGCCAGATGCAGTTTTGACAAATCATTGCTAATGTAGTGTAAGATACTGATATTTTTCATATGTACATTTCAGGTTTTTTCTCATTCTAGGTCATACTTGATTGCTGTTTCCTGTGTTAACGAGGTAGTGCCAATAACAGACGAAGAAAGGCCACATCCGCTCACTTCCATTCTCTAGCTGTCTTTTGTAATGCATCAAAACCACAGATCCCTATCCACATCCAGGCAAAAAGAACTTTCCATGGTTTACCCCGGATGCTTCACATGCCTTGGGACAGTCCATTGACAGCACGTCAACCCCAGTATAACACATCGTTCCAAATTACTCTGTCCCATGCTCACCTTTCACCCTCCTGCATGTTGAGACCCTGATTGCTCAAAATCTTTATCACTCCATCCTTCCATCTCCAAATTGGTCCCCCAGTTCTTGTTCCCACCACTTCTGATATAATATCCTCTTTGTCAACCTCTCCTCACTCATTCTCTCCAGAGGTCCAAACCATGTATATATATAAATTTATATTATCCCTAGGGATAGGGGAGAAAGAATACTTCCCACGTATTCCCTGTGTGTCATAAAAGGCAACTAAAAGAGGAGGGAGTAGTGGGCTGGAAATCTTCCCCTCCTGTTTAACTTTTCCAAAAAAAGGAACAGATAAAGGTCCAAGTGAGGATATTCCCCTTTAAGGCTCAGTCCTCTGTTCTTAACGCTAACTCACTAACTTGGGAAATGCAAGCAAGTGTGAATATGTACAAGTGTGTATGTGTATATGCATGTGTATGTGTATGTATGTATATATGAATATGTTAGTATGTACATGTGTATATGTGTATATGCATGTGTATGTGTATATATGTATATATGTATATGTTGGTATGTATAGATATGTAATGAGCTGGGCTTAAGCTGCCCTCCTCGCTCTTAGGGCTCACCTTTTGGCATTCAATACAGAGAATCTCCTGCTGGGGTGTACAAACAGTTGGTAGGCGTTTACAAAACTTTAATTTACAGTTATCACTAATCCTACCGTAAGAAGTTTCTCCAAACAGAAACACTTAACTGCTCACTGAAGATATTTACATAAAAGAAAGTAAACTCCAAATACAAACACTTAGCTGTTCACAGAAGCTATTTACATACAATAAAGAACTTAACTCCACATACAAACACACCACAACTGCTCACAAATATATTTACCTACAGTACGTGGGTCAGTACTGCCAACATGTACTTATTAAAGCACAACACTGCCTGGGTTTTCTCCCAACCCAGCACATATAAAGCCTCTCCCCACTTGGCTCCCACCACTCACAGTCTGGTTACCATATGAGACTACCTGAGTCCCATGACTTGGTCCACTCATTGTACCTCTCCCGAACAAGGCATGCTAACAACTCCATATATGGAGTTGTAAACACCATGCACTTAGCTGTCTTGCTGTCCAGCCAAGGATGTGTAGTTTTCTCACAGTCACCTGGCGCCGTGGACATACACCAATCTCTAGCCTTTTCGTACCAACGGGCACCCACTGATGTTGATAGTCAGTATGGCACAGGCCAGTCGAACTGAGAGGTTATTACGAGATTCGCTCACAGCGCTGTCTCAAGGTCAGCGCAGTCGCCATACGTCTTCCATACCTGCTTCTCTCAGAAACTCCTGCAAAAACCTAGCAGAGTCCCCTAGCGAACACAACAACGCGTGTTGGCCTCTCGAAATCACCTTTCATCAACAATGCCCGTAGACTTGCATGTCCTGCGGCTAGCCACCGAGCCTCCAACACCAGTACACTAAATTCAAATCCTCACATATATCATGAACCCCCTCCCCCTCCACCCACCACCCCGCAAGTGCCACATACTACAAGAACGTGATATTTAAGACACAATATTATTGCTCCACACACGGTCCCTGGTAATACTGATATTAACGACCTTGAAAATTAATATAGCAATGACAAATAGTGGTCATTATAATAATAAAACTGAGGAGTAATAATGATGATAAATGCAGTTACACCACCACCATCACTACTTCTATTACCCCTAATGATAATAATAATAATAATAACGATAATAATAATAATACTAATAATAATAATAATAATAATTAGTAGTAATAATAATGATAATAATAATAAAAAGATACCCTGTGCCCCCCAACTTGCCCCACTGTCATATCCCCATAACTACTGATCCATCTAAGAAACTAATGCCCCAAACGAAGCCATGCGTTCCGGGATACATAAGGAAGATCCGGCCTGAAAGTATCACATGATAGTATCTGTAGTGACGCTTGCCACTGGCAGGGCTGGAAGTGCCATCCTCCTAATGGCAGGAAAATGAAGTGAAGCCATTGGTCATCTGCCTTGCAAAGTGACTTGTACGCCAAACTCACCCATCTCGAGTCTGCAGGCATCAAAACCATATAGTTTAATTATCTCTTATTCTTTATCCTCATTACTTGTAAATATCTTGAGATGAAGCTCGTGTGTGAAGCCAGGTGCAGATATGCCATTATTGTTATTGGTAGCGAGATGCAAATGAAATTGTTATGGATTCCCTCTCACACAGGTCTCCAGGACCATGGTACTGATGGCTTGATCAAACTTGCACCTGATAAAGAGACTGTCGAGAAACATTTGCGTCTCTATAAATAGCCTCAAGACATAATCATGAAGGGAACCAACAGATCTATTGGATGCAAATAGACGAGTGCACCAGACACTAAAAGGACCATTTTCCATCACAATGAAATGTATCCATTAAAATAT
>JAUTZA010103647.1:0-10690 GCA_032273845.1 Panulirus longipes | reverse complement strand
TCAAGGCCCTCATTACCTTCTCAACACCTGCAACGCTATTCTTAACACATGATATTTTCCCCTGAGGTTTAAAGAAAACAGAGTGAACATGGATGCCAGATACTGACCCAAAGAATTGCCGACAAGCTTCGCAACAGAATAACCCAGGAGTTTTTCTGAGATAATACTTAACCTTAGACTAGAAGGGCAACCTAGAAAAAAGAAAAAACCTTTATAACATGAATTAATACGACTTTTAGATGGTTAGAAGCACCATCTCTACAACTGCAATCGATGCAGAAAAAAGATGCAATCACAAAACCTTTAGGAAGAAAATACACAGTCGTACAAAGAGATATTAGCAAAGCCTTCGACAAAGTATGGACGAAAGGCCAATAATATAAACTATTACAGTAAGGTATGCCAGATATCATAGAGAAACTATTTGCTATTTCCTTAATCATCGTACCGCTGAAATCACCGTGATCCTTTCAGTGTCACCAAAATTTCCTTTTCTAAGCGATGTTCCCCAAGGCAGCGCCCTGTCACCAACACTGTTCATAACTTACACAACAGACATTCCCCCACCAGTAGGGAACATGAACACAGAAAGTCCAGCAGAGTTGCCACAAAGGAAATAGGAGTAATTCACCAATTATTTGTGCTGCTGTTAGCGTTTAGTTTATTGTGCATCCTCTGCTTTCCTGTCAGCGGTAGAGCAGAAGGATTACAGATATCTTAAAAGGCTTCTGCCAGACACCAATGTGTAGATAATCACTTACATTGATTGTCACAAAGTTGGTTACTTACATAAGTTTATAGTCTACCATATAGTAAGCTTATCGACTAAATGCAAAAAAAGTTGTACCAATTCTTGCAGGATTTGTTTAGATGTATCCCTAAAAGGATCTATGTTATTCAGTCTAATATACAGTGTTTTGGCCCTAGATAGTCTGCACAGATTCTGAAACCTTACGGAGAGGCAAGAAATATACCTGGTGCAGGCCATAATCCTTCCCATCCTGACTCACTTCTCAATACCCACACACCTCGTCTCGCGCATAACGAGGCTACAGAAAGTACAGAACAAGGCCCTAAGATTCATTACAACCGAAAAAAAACATAAAACAATGGATGAGAGCATAGCTAATTGAATATAAAACCAGCTGGGACATGCTAGAGAGAAGCATCACAAAAAGTGTGGCAGAAACTAGCCGACAACGGAGACAAACTGTGAGTAAAACGAAGACATCGACAGTATTACGAATTGAACACATGTGGTTCACACAGACACCCAACGCAAAAAAAAAGGCTTCACGCACGTGGTTCACACAGAGCCTCAAAATTCTAAGAGAGGCTCCACACACATGTAGTTCCCACAGAACCTTAAATTTTTCGGACAAGCTGCCCAATCGTGGTTCACATAGAGCTTTCAAGCAATAAAAGAGACTCCAACCATCTATCGAAGTGTACAATGAACAATCTTTAGCTTAGCTCAGCTTAGCTAACATCCTTCCTAAACCATCAGTTTACAACATCACTACACACGCACAAGCAAAGGCTGCTGTGGGTACATACAGATGAAACAAAATCACATATCCAGCACAACACCCACACACCTCAGGTTGACCTGCACAATACGTCTCTACACTCCATATAACTCCCACTTCTTATCTGTACTTTCCCCTCTCCATCACCTTCCTCTTCCCCTCCCGACCATCCAGTCGAAGATAAAGGAAGGAAGCATCATCCAATTTACCCACTTCGGCCTGTAGGAAAAGGACTGAGTAGGGTCTCTCTTCATTCTGACTGCTGGTTCTTGGCGTCTTACCACAGCTTAGAATCTATGTGGTACACAAAGCTGGCAAACATGTTTTAAAGGAAAGTTGTTTGACTGTATACATACCAACACACACACAATGTTGTAAATATATGGAAAAATGGATCCAAAAAGCTATTTATTAAGAAAGAAGAGTCGAGAGAAAGTCAGAGTGATAGCTACCTGGCATATGACTATAACTCTTATTTAATACAGTAAAAAACACTTCACACGTGAAGGATTTCGCAAATAATATGTGCTTAAGAATTATAATGTACTAGACGTAACAGAATGATAAAACAGTCTAATACTATTATCAAAGTATGGCAAAGCAATATCTTTTAAGGATATGGAAAGCAGCCAGCAACTTGAGAAGTACAGAACAAACAAAATCCTCAGCTGGGAAGAAGAACGAAACGAAAAGTTATATTGTGAAAAAACTGGTCAAAGAAAAAAAGAATAAGAAAAAGATTTCAGCTGGCGTAACTTTTGCAGGGGCGCGAAGCTACTAAAAACTTTCTAACGCCTTAAAAGTCGGTGGACTAGATAACCCGGCCAAACCGTTTTCTTCTGACTCGATCTGAAACTTCTTCTCCGAGGTGTCACAACCAAATACAATCTATTCGAAACTCCGACTTCCACCAGGCATATCTCTCTAGCAAAACTCTATTTTCTGTTTCCCCATATGTGTCATCGACTGCACGGACACAGTATCATATTACTCAAATGGACAGACTTTATTTATGAAGCCATTCAAAGACAGACTTTATAAATACGAAGCTGCTCTTGTAATAAAGCACTGAGGAGCATGATCTCAGACGCCAAGGTTTCAACGTGAGTGGATATCTTGATGAGCTGTATAAAAGCTATCTGCCGCCCATAACTAATACCTCTCTGAGGCCTTTGCCTTCTGGGACTTCAGAGATTTTTTTCTTTCTTTTCATATCCATCGTTTCTGATTTGCCTACACTCTGTCACCCCTTTACACAAGTATTCTGTGGACCTACTATAAAACGTGATAAGTGATGTGACAAATAACTCAATAATTTTTTAATCATATAACCCCAGGATCCCGTCTACAGGGCTTCTGCAGCCTCGAGGCTGCGCTACAGTCAGTAGCAGGAAAATGACAGACTTCTTTGAAGTAAGAAGTTCCTCAACGAGACTTTACTCCTTTTCGTCCAACGATAACAATACGACCTCGCCGTACGTGACTTTCCACTCGTTACGTAAACTCATGCAGGTGGAATCTGGTAATTAGATGTTACTCGGCTCCACCTGCAAATTGGGAACGCAAGCTGCGGAGGCTACGTGGGCCTCCGAGCTGTCGCCCCAAAAAGCTTTTATTGATAAACGGCCCAACCCAATAACCTGGGAGACAAAAGTTAAGCCAGACGATGCCAAACCTCGGAGATTAAGGAAGCACGACGCGTGGTGCAGACGTGCTGGAATTAATCAAGACTCCTCATCTAATCGCGATTGAAAGCCGTGGCTGGAAATGTGATGGGTGAATAATCAAAACACCATCAGACAGTCGAGTCTCCGAAAGAAGTGAATTGTTCATAGAGGTAATAGCCAGCAGCGCCGAGCAGAATATTAGTCAGTGAAAATACTGAGAATATTGGCGAAATTTATGAAAACATTGAATTAGGTAATTCAAAGGGGCAAAGGCCATGGAAGTAGCCCGTGCTGCTACTACGTGAGTCTTTCATGTCGTTGGTAGTCCTTAGATCAGAACATATACCCTGTACCTTATCGTTAGGTGTGTCCAGCAGCCTCCCTGACGTTGGTGGAGACAGAATGTACCTTCTGACTGACAGGAGGCAACTACGACTGATTAATGAGCACCCAACTTTTTCAGTAACTGCCCCCTGAGTTCAGCGCTATCATATAATGGAGACGAACCCGCGTGAGAGAGATACTGCATTAGCTTTAACGTTCGACTGGGAGACCGGTGGACGACACTCCTCCTGGGAGGTGCTGAGGAGACCAGATCGACCACAAGGGTAGGTCGCTATGATGGGAATTCTCTTGAAACTACCAGTAGTTCTGGTTGTGTACTTAACACCAAAGCAGCCTATTTCAGTCACATTGTTGAACAGCTTTCGGCCTATGTGTATAATAAATTCCTTCATTTTCCGTATCAAGTTTGAAATGTAGATGTCAGTTCCATAACCTTGATTTATACTTCTTTTTTCTTTGTTCTACGTATAAAATTTTCAACCTGACGTTCAATATAGATTTCCTTACTAATGGCTTTCCTGAACTTTACCGAAAAATATGTGTGGTGGTGGCAGCATAAGTTTTTTTCTTGTGAGTTCGGGTGTTCTTTTTCATTACTAAGTTTCTGAACATCTTAGATTACCACAGTGGTGGCAGCGGTGGGATGTTTCAGGTGTGGGATTTCAGTGTAGCCACATCGTTTCCTTAGATTGTAACTGACGTGCATTATTCCCTCGTCCACTTCCTGATACTAACCTATTTCCCGCTTCCTGATACTGACCTATTTCCCAATGCAAAGGTGATCTCCCAGCACCCATTTTTCACTTCCTTTTTCACAGGATCGTTCCTTGGTCGCAGACATACGGAACCTGGATGACTGATTCAAACACTGAGTGGACTGGACTGATGTTCTGCCCATCGTGCAATCACGCGAAAGTCTCACAGCAACGTGTATATGATGCTGACAGCATTCTTACCTGATCAAGCTGAAGGTATCTGTAAGTATGAGAATCGCTACCTCACCCTGTGTCTCTCTCTATCAGAAACGGTATTTAAGCAGCAACGTAACAGTTGCTTTTCATCGTTACCCGGAAGGACAAAGGTAAGATCCACTGCTCTTCGAGCAGATTGTTCAGCAACAGGGTAAGGTAGATTCATCTCTGACTGTCCACTCCACCTGTCAACGTTGCGTCCATTATTGCTTCTCCAACAGCACTGCAAGGGACCATTACCATTCAGGAAGATGTGGACTGCTTTATACTGTGGGACGTATGTGCTTCATGCTAGATCTCCTTAGCCAATGCACCAGTTCCAGCGAGGGAAGTGGTTCAACTCCCGATGAGTTCATGGATGAGAGTGCTTAACGCCCGTCTTCTAGACAAGCCGCCTCTATCTCACCATCGCGTAGACCATCTCGTACATCGTTTTCTAAAGCCGTTACTCCTTTGTGACATTTTGAACTTCAGATTATCGTTTGTCTCGTCCATCTCTGGCTAAGGTGGACCTATGAAATATTCTACGTATGGAAATATTGCGGATACTTTCATTACCATAATGTTATGAACACAAAATGACACTAGTTTCCTATTCTGATTACCATTTATTCTTATATCTATCTTTAATCAAATTTATGTGGTTTGATTCGCTTCCATCTCATGAGTATGTATGACTGGAACACATTCTTTACCACAATTAGATTCCGATGATTTTCTCGTATTGAGGTATTTTGTAGTTATATTTATGGAGTTTTTAAGGTGGGGGAGGGGGTTGTCCATTGCACCACTAGCTTAATGGAATAACATTCTTACAATAGCCACCCACTTCCAGCGATATCGTCTTCTCTCTCATTTTCTTACTATACTTTCATGTTTCCATATACTCTTCTCCTCCTCTTGGAACAAATGAAGCCGAAGAGGGGTGTCTGTACTATTTCTCACCAGATCACTTCCTATAGAGTAGATTGAAACATAGGAATAATACTTCGCTTTCCAGGAATACATACACTTGTCTACTAGCAGTCACTGTTGCCAGTGATGAGGCGGTCGTCTGACAGACACAGCAACTGTTGATTAATGCTACTCCAGCATTAAAGTAGGAACTCTACGATGCACTCATCATTAGTACTTTGTGGGAACGGACCCATGTGGAAGAGGTGGAACAAGCCCATGTAGGAGAAGAGGTACGAACCCATGTGGGATAGATGGAACGAGCCCATATGGTAGAGATGGATCGAACTCATGTGGGATAGGCGGAACCAACTTAAGTGGTAGAGGTACTATGTTAACAAAATGTCCAAACGGAAGGCTGGTAGAACACAATCCGTATCTTGGGAGCAGCCGAGGAGACTCTGGGGGCAGATCTAGTACGACAACGGACAGTTATGGAACAGTATACTATACAGTACAGAATACAACACACTGTTTCAGTAGGTTTGCTAAATACGTTTTGGCCATGTGCATTACAAAGGTATGTATGAGCCATTATGTATGTCGAGATTCTCTAAAAACTAGGGCCAGTAAGTCCATCCCAAGGTGTATAGGGTCAGTATGGGAGGGTGTTTGGCTTTATTCTCTGATCACTGGTGCGGTCTCTTTCAAGAGCGGTGTTAATGGTTCTCCTCAGAAACACCTCCCAAAGTAAAAGCAATAGTATGGAAAAGCGAAGTCCCAAAGTACTACAACATTTTTTTTTTTATGAAAACATCAGCAGGAGGCAGATCACATTTGCATTCTTGATTCTTCATTTCCTGTCGTGTACGCAGCATGAGAGACACTTTAGTGTTCGCTCTGTCAGTGTTCGTCGTCTGACCTTCCGTCGTCCTACGATCTGTGTCAGAAGTCACGCTCTGACCTTCATACTATACCTCGTCATAACTCGTAAACTCTAAATCGGATTCTCTTCAAATTTTATCCAATACTTTCCCAGCTTATAAAGAACTGAAGGGCACGATGTCTATATCTCTAGTTTGGATTCTGTCTGAGCTATGTCCCCTGTGAAAAGGCTTAACAAGTAGCTTTACTTCCCTCATAACTTCAATTCAACCAATGGCCATGAATCTTTATTCACACGTCTCTCGACCCAAAAAGAAGTGAATATATCCTATAACTTTTTGTTTGCATTTCATGTCGCTTTTGAAGGTTTAACCAGAAACTCAGCCTTGCCAATGGCCTTGAAAAGATTTCATCTCTGGACAAGGTACTTAATACAGATATTTCTGATATTTTCCAAACAATATTTCCACCAATATTCATTTCAATCTCAATAACTCTGCTTGCACTGTGGGCGACGCAAGTGTGCCATGGAAAACTTTTTTATTTTTCTGTTCTAGCTGTGTTATCTTTCCATGTTTCTTGTCTTGTTGGCTATGGAAACAGATACGTACAAAGGAAAGGTGTTTCCAAAAGATCCCAACTTGGGAATACTTGTGATTTTCGGGTTCTGATTTTGTCTCTTGCCAACGACGTAACTAAGCAATGTTATATGGACAGTCTACCGAATTCCATCATGTATACTCGTTTTCAAAAGGATGATGTGTATCAATTAGTGTGTCTTTCTCACAGGAAGTACTTCAGACAGCAAAGAATTATATTACTCCTAATACAGTACTGTGCTTGCCATTTGTTCTCTATGTTGATTAGTAGCAGACTTTATAACTCCTGCATCACTGTTACGGCAATGACCAAAGTGCATAACTCCTTTGGCAAACTCTAGACAGATGATCTCTCATGCTGCTCCGCGGTTGATCTCATGATCTTAATCACCGATTCACTGCCTGCACCGCGTTCCTTTGTGCAATGAATACCGGTCGAAAGAAAACGACCAAGCGCGATAATCACAGGACTAAGATTTTACAGAAAGTTGTCTCCATGACCCACGCTGTTGAGATGATTCACGCTGACGATACTCATGGGTGAAATCTGAAAACTACTTATGGTAATATTTTCTCTTCATCTTTTCCATCTGCTGTTGTCTGGTAGCGCCGGTCACCCACAGTCTGGGCGAATGCTGTACAAAGGACGAACTCTGCAGACCTTAAAGCAGGCACCCCATGCAAGACACAAGCTGTGCACATCACACTATGCACACTACAGGCCTCTCCGTAACATGAGCGTCTCTTTTGACGAAGACGTGCATTACGTCGGAAGAAGAATAGTGTGCTAAAACTGGAAACCCCGTATGAACAAACCGCTAGTAAAAGTGCAAAGCCATTTAACGATCGTCATTTCACTCCTGTGTGCAGGGTGGGGAGGGTGGAGCTCTCTGTCTACATAATAGTCCCTTGCGGAACTC
Source organism: Panulirus longipes (assembly GCA_032273845.1). Lineage (NCBI taxonomy): Eukaryota > Metazoa > Arthropoda > Malacostraca > Decapoda > Palinuridae > Panulirus > Panulirus longipes. Next base: position 2,880 of record JAUTZA010103647.1, on the reverse strand, counting down.
TCCGTATCCTTGATGTATGAAGACTAAGGAAGTCCTGTAAACACGCACGTACGCTCCCTTATCTCACTTCTGCTCCTTGAAAGCATTATTGTAAAGGAAACTGCCCTACTGGCTGCCTTTCTTCATTACGACGATTGCAATCTCTTGGAACCGAAAGATTCCCAGGTTTGGATCACGTGCACGAGGAGAGGAAAGGACGTTCTCTACTCGGACAAGTGATAAAAGAATTTTCTCCCTCAAATCATCACTGACTTTGGGGTCAGCGGTGTTCTGGCCGGATTAGAGACCTCAAGATGATTTCCTGAAAAAAAAATGTGAAGCTGTCACATCATAACTATGGCTTGAATACAACAAAATTACATAAATGTGATAAAGCACCATCAGTTCCAGGATATTCTTGCACAGACTCAGTCACAGCACGGCGTTTGGTGTACTAATGAAAAGCTCGCTGGTGAGTGATGCTATGGAGAACTTAAACAAAGGGAAAAGACAGGAATGGACAGAGGGAAAGGAAAAGCAGAGGGAGGGAGACAGAGTAGGATAGGGAGGCATAAAAAGATGAGACATATTAGATGGGAAGGGGAACGTTCCGAGGAGGAGGAAGACTGGATAGAGACAAGAAGGGAACGAAAAGTAAACAATAAGGATATGCAACTCCCTCCGGATTTCCACAAGGGTAATTTGCGAGATACGTTCCTTTAGTTTGAGATATGTATCTCATCAAGAGTTCCATGGTTCCCCAGTAGTCTTAATGGTTGCAGAGGCTGAGCTCGGGGGTTTAGGTGGTGAAGCCACTGTGACTGATTTAGCAGGGGGTGGGGTGCATCGGAGGTGAGTCGGCTTTTGTTTGCTGATGACACGGCACTAGCGGTAGATATGAGTGAGAAACTGCAGAAGTTGATGCCCGAATTTGGGTGAGTGTATGAAAGGAGAAGGGTGAAAGTAAATGTGAATAAAAGCAAGGTTAATAGGTTCGGTAGTGCAATGAGACAGGTTAGTTGGGGTGTGAGTTTGAACAGAGAAAACTTGGAGGAAGTAAAGTGTTTTAGTAACCTCGGGCTGTGCATGGCAGCGAATGGAACCATGGAAGCGGAAGTGAGTCAAAGGGTGGGTGAATACATATAACACTGACATAACACATACACACTGAAATAACCCGACAAACACTAAGCAACCGACCTGTCAACTCAGCCTGAAATTTCAACCCACTAGACATACGCCTATCAGAAACCACACTCCCCAGACAAACACGAGTCATATTCTCCCGCTTATGCTCCGGACATCATCCATCACTACAACACTACAAACACCGTATCAGCATATTCCAAGACCTTTCATGCCCACGATGCAACTACCATAGAGAAGACACCGAGCAATTATTACTCAATTGCCCCGCAGTCTCTGCATAAAGACGCACACATAACACAACGCTTTATGACCTGTGGTTCCGATCGGTGGACGTGTGCACCTTCATGAGTGCTGTAGCAGACACATAAAGCACACACGCTGGCTTCCGCATGTAAACACTTACATACATATACACAAACCAAATACGTACCTTCATTCACACGGATTATCATCATCACATCTTACCACATGAGCCTCAATACTATACGTTGTTATCGTAAAATGGAACACATTATGTGGCAGACATGTCCTTTAAGACGTGATACGCGGGAGAAGTTCTCTGTCGGCCCTACATACCCAGCGGTAAGTACGATTTCCAAACGCTTGACATCTATGAAGATGGCGTTACTGGTCTTACACTACATGTCTTTGAAGTATTCGTGCAGAAAACTTTCCTTAGCTAAAAGTTTTTGGTTTTATGACCATGACTAAACTTGAGGAAAACTTTGTTGATAAGCGTTTGCAAGTGGGAGGAACACGTGTGGGGCTCTGGTGAGAGGCTCTGATATCATGAACGAGTGAGCAGCTGCAAGGCCACTGTGCCCAACCGTGGGACGAGGCAAGCACGGCAGCTGAGTGGGGAGGAGGGGAGGATCTCCTGCTGCTCGTCTTCACCCCAGCCCTCATTCTCTGGGGTGTATGGGGTGGCGGGGAGAATCTTCTGCTCCTCGTCTTCACCCCAGCCCTCATTTTCTGGGGTGTGTGGGGTGTCGGAGAGAATATCCTGCTGCTCGTCCTCACCCCAGCCTTCACTCTCTCGTGCGTGGCAGGGCGGGGAGAATCTTCTGCTACCCGTCTTCACCCCAGCCCTCACTCTCTGGCTTGTGGCGTGAGTGAGGATAATCCTCAGTCGCCCATCTTCAAACTTTACCCTTCCCGCTCGAGGCTCTCCGGTCGGGCGGACGATCGTGAAATATTTTCCACAATGACATGCGCCCATGTGCCTCTCAGGGAGCAATGGTAGCGGTAAACAGAAGGGTGAATCTTGACGTGACGTAAAAAAATTAAAAAACTACGTCTTGGAGGTGAGGCAACACTTTATATCACTTTATATTATCCTACCATTTGTAAGAGGACTGAAACGGTGTCTAAAAGTCCATTAGGTCCCAAGTTATCTTTCATACTTTATAGGAAAATTATAAATCGTGATATGCGATACTGCCATGAAAGTCTTTTGAATCTGTCTGGCCAATCAAGGAAATCACAGCGAAGGAATGGCATGACTAATAAAAGAGCTTGTGTCGACAATGGTGTAGGAGGGTGAGAGATGCATAGCCACTGTGGAGGTAAGAGCAGACATCACATGTCTTAGAACTGTACTCTGCTCGCTAATAATAAACTAAAAGAAACGACAGTTCGCTTCGGTGCTGACCACGGTAAACTAATGTAAACAATATATGTATACATATCATTTGGTGCACGAAGTAGAGCAAACAAAAAAATTAGAAAACACCTGCCACTTTACTAAGAAGC
>JAUTZA010102543.1:0-10692 GCA_032273845.1 Panulirus longipes | reverse complement strand
TCGTGTTAAGGTTTTCCAAGACGTGTTTTTGGTAAGATGAAATATATTTCTATGTAGAAAATTATGAACACAATTTACGGAGAATATGACGTAATTATCAAATTCTAAATGTACTTTAACCTGAGCAGGATACGTAATACCTTTGGTAATCTGTTTATGAAGCAATTAACTGATAATGAAACCTGCTTCTATTCCCACGAAAAATACGCAGACTTTTATAAGGTACAAAGGTGAGGAGCTCAGTCCTCCCCACACGTGTGGTGCTAAGTCAGCTGGTCCTCACGTGACCGGAACCCACGTGTTGCCCTCCCCAACCAGTTTTTTTCATTTTTCATATTTTTTTTTGTGGCGTCACCTCTTATGGACTAAGTTACGTACAAGGCCAACAGTGCTGGGGTAGATCGAGTTATATATATATACATCTCTCGCGTTCATGCTGCCGTACTTGAGTGTTAAATAATAACGTAGATGAAATATGGGGAACATCCTTAAGAAAAAAGTTTGAGAATGTTTACATAAGCGTAAACTTCATTTTAAATATTTTTTGTTTGAGGTATAAGAGGTATCCGCTGAACTATTGTTTTTATTTTAAGTGAAATATTATTGAAATAACATAATTCTAAAGGACTGCGTCGTTCAGGTGCGTAGTTTGAGTACTCGTATGATATGATGTGAACTGAGGGGAGGAAGTAAAGTAGACGGGTATAGTTACCACAACAATGGCCGCGGATGTTATATATGTCAGCAGTGCCCGGGGTGGCGTGGGGCCTCACATCCGTATGCTGGTGTACTTCAGGAGGAACACGCCCTTTGAAAAGTCGAATGTCATGGCTACTCAACATTTTTTTTTGTATTTAAAGTAATTCATTGATCATAAATGTGTACTAGAAATTCAGATTATGAAAACTGTTTCTCATTGACATACAGTATTTTAATTTGTGATCATACGGAAGATAGAAATGATTTGGTAAAAATTTTGAAAATTAGGAATCATCTAACTAACACAGTTAACATGTTAAAGTCTCCATGATCTCATATATATGTGTGTGTGAGTGTGTTTGAACTTAGTTCATGTTCAACAGTTTGTTAGTAGTTATAATTTTATTTGAATGATTTTTGCTTTTACAGCAATTGTTAAATGAACCAGTATCGAGTCCTGACAAATGAGTGCATGCTCTTTATTTCTTAAGGATTTTCTGAAGACTTGCTTTCCCCTTAACGCTATTCTAAGCCAGGTTTGGGTAAGTTTGTAACCTAATCTAACTTAGAAAAAAAGTTTGGAGTGGGATCATATCCCCGTGATCCCAGATGTGCTGATAATTTAGACAGGTCTTTCACTTTCAAAAATTCGTAGATACTTTCCCTTGTCTCTTCTTTTTCCGTTTCACAATCCTCCACATTTCAGTTAAGGCCCGGCCTTGACGTGGACTTTTTTCCTTGACACGAGCCTTCAACATGGAAAAAAAGACGATCCAAACAAGGGTGTCTGTAAGAAGACATGCCCTTGTGTCTTTTTTTAGACCTAGCGGGGGAATTATTCCTTGCATATACACACGGCACTTGGTTAAAAGATGCCAATTAGTGCAATTGGGATGTGACAACGTAATCTTAAGAAAGCCGAACTTCGACAACGTGTTACAAAGAAAATCACAATGGTGCTCTTTGACTTTGGCATGGTGGAAGCACTAATAATGGTAATATGCCTCCTCTGTCACTGCCAGTTTACCTTACCTAGTGCGCGGGGAGACGATCGGACAGAGGGCTATCTGGTAGGACGGCCACACTTAATGCCACGGCTGCATTGGGCAAATCTGTAAACTTAACTTGGATCAGAGCAAATGACATTTGCGTCTGCCAGAACAGATCATTCTCGTAAAGAAGGTGAAAAAAAAATGGAAAGGAAAAAATATACATAAGAGGGAAAACTTCAGAGGGTTAAAAATACCCGGAGGAAACAAAAGAGACTCATGAATTGTGCAGATGGGAAGCTAAATATGCCTGGAGGAGAGAGAGACGGGGAGGAGGCATTACCCATCCACCACCCCTCCTCCTCCTCCTGCCCAGACCAGCCTCCCTCCCCTGTACACATGAGCTATTCACGATCCCTCCCTCACCCGACCATGATTGCAGAAACTTCAGTACAACAGATTTTTTCCCCAGTGAATATCAGTATCAGAATGTAATCAAAGCTCCAGGTCGCAGTAACGTTACCCTTACCTCAAGCCCCCCGCAGGAATCCTTCCCTGGCGGCTACCACCATCACCTTGTGGCGAGCCTTACCGTGGGGTAGGGAGTACCTGTCAACAAGTTACGGGGTGTATGAACCCTGTTTTAAGACAACGTAAACAAGTACTATGGTGGCAAACGTGTGTTTAGCGGTCCAAGGTTTGTTTACTTCTTGCCTACATCCTCACCGTGAGCCAGGGGCCCCACCTGTCCTCACCTGGCCCCTGTCCACCCTCACGGTGGGGCACGTGTACCCTCCCCTGCCCCAGTCCGCCAGCCAGAGGTATGAAATAACCAATGTGCAGATTAAAGGGGTCACACCCATGTTTACCTTCGCGTCAGTCTTGCGGGCGCTGAGCCTCCCACCCTCCCGCCTGCCCAGGTAAAAGGTGAGGAGCTGGGGAATGAGGCGGAACAGGAGTGTGGAATGGCATCGCACCGGTTACATGGGAAGGCCTTGGGCAATCTGAACACGTCAGTATCTCATTCCCAGTGTAAACTGTATCGTAAGATTCAGTGTCAAGAACTTCCTGTATGTGCGGAGGAGTTAACGGTGAGAAGATAATTGATTTTGTGTTTGAGGTTCGGCACAAGCGGGGCCGTGGCCACATGGAGAGGGTGTGTTCCCAAACTAAATATTTGTAATCTGGACAGCCGTTCGTCTCATTAATAATAATATACTTTCTCCTGGCCATGCCACTCCTGCCACACCAATATACAGAGCTTCTTAACCCTAACGAACCAACATTTCCTCCCCAAAGACCCTCAACCCAAGCCAGCAGTCTGCTCCTAACTGTTAGGCATGGGCCTGGTGGTTACCCTCATGTTTACCCATCTGTACTGCCAACTCTGGTATGACGTCACTACCGGATGGAGGGGCTGCGGAATGACTCGTGGTCTTGCGGCCTCACGGGAAGGACCACGGCGTGCTCTGCCGGGGTCAGGATCCCTCACTTATGCTCCCCACACTTCCTATACTCATCGCTCACACTCACGATTATTCCTAAACACTTGTCCCTCTAACTAAATTTCCTTGGTGGTGCGCTAATCCCATTGGTCGAGAAACCTTCACGCGACGAGAATGTATAATATTTAGTTCTAACTACAAGTAAGGATCTCGTCAATAATAAAGTGAAGAAAAGTTAATACAAGTGATCAATCACTTCTGAGGTCGCCTTCAACACTTCATGTAAAGTATGTCAACATGAAAGTCGCGAAAGAATAACCCATTTCAAACGTGCGCATTTTAATGATCTTCGCATTGCTTTTGACAAGCAAACTTGGGATGCATAAAACGTCACTGAAAATGACATGCATGAACGTAACCAGAAAAAGTTTTAGTACAACCTTCAAAGCAGTAGAGGGAACATACTTGCCAATGCGTAGTAAACATTCTATTTGTAAAACGAAGCACAGGTGTTGAAACGGTGAAATAAAAAGTGCCTGCTATCCAAGAAAGTAGCTCATAAGAAACTTTGAGAATCCAAAAACCAACATGATATAGTAAGTCATGTAAATATGCGTAGAGAAAATAAGAGACTTTGTACTACAAAATAAACGCCAATAATGAAGGGTATTGCAGATAATAGCAAAAGAAAACCTAAGAAGTTTTTGTTATGTTAGAAGTAAGAAAGTCATTACTCAGTCAATAGGTCCATTAATACGGATAACGGTGACTTGGTTCAAGGCAACGAAGCCATGGCAAAAATAGTAAATGACTTTTTTGGCATCTGTATTTACGATCGAAGACACAACCCGTGGCCCGAATCCAGTTTCACTGATAAAAGAGGGGAACGTTCTTCAGCAAATTGTCATAAAAACCGAAGACATACGATCAACAATAAACGTTGTGAAAATACTGTAAATAAAACGGAAGGCCTTATAAGTTTTATCCAAGGACAATGAAAGAGGCGAAAAATGAGGTAGTTAAGCCCTTGACTGCTCTTTTCAGCAAGTCACTTACTACGGGGAAAAGTTACAGATGAACAGATGTTTGCTAATGTAACATCGATATTCAGAAACTGTAATAAGTCACTGCCCGGAAATTATCGTCATATCAGCTTAACGTCAGTATTTGGAAAACTTATGGAAACTATCATCCGAGATACAATTGTAAATCATTTAGAGGACCACCATTTAATAAACGTTTCTCAGCATGGTTTTCAACGAACTCGCTCATGTCTGACAAATCTCTTTGACTTCTTTAATGATATAATCAACTTGTATGACGAAAGTAAAGCAGCAGATGTTAACCATCTAGATTTTTACAAAAAATTTCGCTGAGGTTCCGCATCAATATTTATTAGCAAAACTTGTCACGCGGTGGATAGGAAATTGGCTAACTGGCCATAAAAACGAGTGGTGATTAACGGTCAAACTTCAAAGTATTTAGATGTAACAAGTGAAATGCCAAAAAGGAAAAGCCTTGGGACCTGTTCTCTTTCTCATATATATTTATGATGTTGATACTGGGTTGCATTGCAAGATAATAAAATTCCCTTTTGAAACAAAGCTACAAATGAACTTGAACGTCTACAGCTTCAAACAGACATAGACAAACTGATGGACTGTGCTCATCCGTGGCAAATGAATTTTAATATCGATAAGTGCAAAGTTCTACATATCGGTAGTAAAAACGAAAAGACAAGCTACATTATGAATTCTGCGGAACTGCAAAAGGTAAATGAGGAAAAAGACGTGTGTAATAATCTCCGGTGACCTAAGACAATGAATGCAGTACACAGAAACAGTGAAAAGAGCGAATACAATTCTTTGATTCATGGGCATGCCCTTCGAAATCAACATTACTCTTTACAATACATTGGTTCGTCCACATCTTGAAAACTGTATTCAGTTTTAGTAACCCTACCTAAAAAAAAAAAATGAGAGTAAAAACGTCTAGCTACCAAGATGATTCTCCGAGAAACAATCCTATGAGAGCAGATATTAAATTAATCTATTTAGCCTAGAAAAGGAGAATGTTAAGAAGTGATTAAATACAAGTATTCAAAATTCTCAAAGGCACTGATAATCTTGATCTCATCGATCAAACTAATTATGACGATTCGTCTGATTTAACTCGTAGTTATGAATACAAACTCGCGGGCAAACGTTTCACGTCGTATAAAACGAAGCACTTTTTCTTCAAAGGGATTGTTAACATATGGATCGATTTGCCAGTCCAACTGGTTGAAAGCAGTACTGCAAATACGTTTAAGAACAGAACTGATAAATAATTCACTTCACTTCTACGACTTACACTATATGCGCCTCCTTAGTCACAATGACAATTTGCAGGTTCTTCTCTATTAATCATCTTTATACCTTCTAACTCTTACCACACTAATCTGTGAGTTACTGATCTCTTCCACTATCACAAACAGCTTCGAAAAGACCCAGCGGTCTACTGCTGTCGAATTCCTTTGTACCATACTTGCTCTAATAGCCTCACACTTCCTCGTACACATCAACGAAGTGTAGCCTGAATTACAATGGCTATAGCGGGTCCACCTTGTGAAGAGGTCTCAGGGCATACGTGACCTCCCTAATATGGCAAGCCAGGGAGGTGAGGTGCTAGTGCTACGGTAACGGCTCCTCACGTGGGGTCTGCAGGACATCGTTCTGAATCTCGAGCTCGCGCCTTCCTCATACGCTGCTATATAATATATCTCTCTACCCGCCTCAACCACATCCAAGGCATCATCATCATCTACCTTCAACAATCCAGTACTTCGCTAGAGTCTACTAGTATCAAAATTTAGTAAATGGACTCTATGAAGTTCCAGGCAAGCTTAAGCTTGTCTACTTTAAACTTCGGTCCGAACTCGTCTCACGCTTGTTAAGCGCAGACACCTTACGTTCATCTAAATCTCTCTACAAACCACTCAGTCCTGTGGACAGAATCACTGTTCTTCCCAGACAGTTTTAGGTGGGCGCGCTAACCTGCCTCAAAAGCTGCTCGAACACCTACCAAATTTACAGGCATAATAAATAAATAAATAAATATAGACCTCGAGCTTCAACATATCTTCTGGACCTCTCAAAAACATGACATCACATCTCAGAACGTCCAATTCGTCTGCAAGAGGAGCGTACCCACAGATCACCTTACAACATCCACATTGTAAACGCTAGCCATCCACCTACAACTCTTTCTTTTCCTCGAGTGAACGATGCGTACCTCATATACATACTTGAAAGCCCGTGACACCCATGTCAAATACACGTCTGACAACGTCTGCACACAGCAACATCACTGTGTATACAACTTGTAAAGATGTTGAGGGAAAAGTGAAACTAAGCCTATTATTTCTTGAAGCTAAGAGATGGCAGACATAATTTCCCGTTCAGCCTGGATTGATCCTGCTGAGATGAGGACTGTGGCCTCACATGGCCACCGTGAGAACAGTCCTTGGTCACAACTGGCCAAAGTACGGCACACCCGGAAACCATAATGTTACACTCCAAACATTAATCAAATGGAGGAAAAAAAGAGCGGAACATAATGGAATCACCGAAAGGCGTCACTAAGAGCTTCCTTCCTGGGCGGGATAGGTACAGCCATATGAGAAAGAGAGAGAGAGAGAGAGAGAGAGAGAGGAATGTTAACAACGTACAGTGTATACATAACACAAGAAGAACGTTTATAAGCATACGCGAGACTAGACTATTACTGGAGCAGAAGCTGCAGGAGCAGCAGATGAGAGCGGGGCTGGTCTCTCGCAGCAGTGGGGAGCGTCAGCAGTGTGTAGGCCATACATACATATGTGGCAGGTGAGAGCGATCACATGATGCAAGAGGTATACAAGCGGCAGAAAGGAGTTATCATCAGGTAGGAGATAACATACATAGCACATGACAGCTGAGGTCAAGATGAATACATCAAGGGCATAGAGTTAACATGATGTAGGAGATACACACGTGGTACACGGCTCAACATTATAGGTTGTAGAGCTAACATGTTAGCGTCTGAAAAGTTAATATAAGGAGACAAGAGAGAGAAGAGCTAACTTTATAGAAGATACACAGATGGCACGGACGAGTTAACAAGAAAGATACACTGATGTCTGAAAACTTATAATCTGAAATAAAAGACAGGAGAGTTAACATTATGGCAGATACGTTGGTGGCAAAGAGGAAAGCCAGCATCATTAAGCAAATATAAGTAGCTCTGAGGGGAAACTGACGTTATGGAAGGCACATGAATGAGAGACTGGGGAGTTAACATTATGGGAGAGGTAAATAGACAGAAGAGTGGTAACGCTGTATACGGGAGGCATAACCAGTAGAGAGGAGAGGTGAGCTAGGGGATGGCATGCTAGAGTTGTACGGAGGAGAGGTTCAGTTGCGTGGGGGTGAGTAAAAAGGGCTTCTTTATTACGCTTGGGAGCTACGCCTGGCAGAGACGACATTCTATACAACATAGGAACTAGAAGAGTGACACAGACATGGTTGCAGTATGCAGGAGGAACAGCAGAAGTGGGCAGCACACTTTATGTAAAAGAGGAGCAAGTGACAAAAAGGACAGATGCGAGATACAAGAGTGACATTAGATTACATTTCATATAATTTAAGAAATAACCGAGTATCAAACTTAACAGAATGTTGGGATAACATGAAATGAAGACACGATACATATTACATGCGACAAACCCAAGGTGAAGATATACACAAGGAAGGGTGGATAATGTACATTATCTAAAGGATATATCAGAGAGACAGAATCTCTATCAAAACGGAGATACATATTTGAAAGTAAAACGAAGAGGAGTCTATATCATTCAGAGACTACATTCACAAGAAACAAGACTATGAAAACTCTTAAGATGGTAGTCTACGGTTGTAATATACAAGTAAAGAAAATGGCCTCTTCATGTCATATATATCATATATTCGTGGCAGCAAGATAACATTGTACAGCTAATTATTACCAGACGGCTCTGAAGAATTCATCTCGTTTACAAGAACGTAAAAGACTCCATGACTGAAGAAAGTGAGGAGCAACTGCAGGTTTTCTCTCTCTCATCAGGCTGTCCAGTGCTAAAAAACAGTTCGTGTGTGTGTGAGCGAACATGTCAGACGAGGTTTTAAACAGATCCGGTGCTCGATAACACTCAAATGCTTGAGACAAGCAACGTATATGGTGGAGAGGCAGGAATCACAGATGATAACGATAATAAAAAAACACCACTACTAAAGCTGTGTGTCCGGGGAACACTGAGAACTCCCTCGTGTGGTGGCTCCTTCCCGAATATCACTCAGAAAAGTCCAAAATGTTGAACCCCGACGCTCGGAAGGAGAAAAGAAATATCTAGAGAAAGATGATAGGGTGAGCGAATATGAAATTCAAAGCAGGTTCGGAGGGAAGGGCGTGACTGGCAACTTAAAAGCGGACGTGCAAAGAATAGATACAAAGCCGGTCGCTAGAGAATACACTGTATACTCATAAGACAAAGTACACATCAAACGCCAACTCTCTTTCACTGAAGAATGATAATAATATGGCACTGTAGAGGACTGCAAGGGTGGTGAGGTAAATCAGGAAATTTCCTCAAAGCCTATAAAAGAAAATTGTTACTTATTTTCTTAATAAGTTAAAAATGCTATTTAATCGACGAATTGACAACGTGAAACTTCTCAATCCACCTCTGGCCCACAGGAATTCTCACTACCCCTGCTGAACCTCCTCTTGGCTTACACCATAGTCACCCAACAGCCTTACCTTACCGACTTCAAAACACACCTAAAGAAAACCCTGAGAAGGCTCTGCAAACACTTGTGGTTTTCGAGAACGTACGGAGGATCGGAGGAAAAACGAAGACAATGGGGTTTACGCCAGGAGGCCGTAACGCGAACGGACAGAGGTGAACAGAAACATCAAGAAGGGTGGGTCAGATTTGGGGAACACTCATGACAAAATAAATAAGCAAGAAAGAAAAGAATATCCGAAACAGAACATGCATGCTTTGGTGAGGAAGGAAGACATGACCGAGAGAAGATATAAAGAAGGCAAGACACGAAACTAGTGGCGAGGAGACACGGTTTGACATGAAGGTACAGGTACAGGTGAGGGGGAGGGACGTGATGGACAGGTACAGTTCATGAAGGGAAGACAGACCAGGAAGAAACTCGTGAACAGAGAATACATAAAACTTGTAAGAGAACATAAGCAGATTACGGTAATGTAATAAGATAAAGTACATCATTACAAGAGAGGAAATAGGGTAGGGCACAAATACACGTGGTGGAGCAAAACAAGACACGCAAGTTCACATAACGAAATACTACAGGACAAAAAGGGAGGAAAAAAGAAATTCTGGAAAGAAAATTATGGACAAGACAGGAGACGATCCCAAACTTTCCAATAAATTCATCAGGAGATATTGTCAGTTAAAGAGTAGCTAATGAAGCTAAGAGTTATAGAGGATGATGTGAGGATATGGGAGGAACTGATTGACAAAGTCCAAAAGTGTTTTCAAAGTGGAATATTCTACAGCCCCAGCGTTAGTGAGATGGAATGGAGAGAAGATCTTGGAAAACTACGAGATAGATAGAAAAGACATAGTAATTAGACTACTGAAGGGTCTTGACCCGTATAAGGCTCATGATGAAATTTCTGCATGTGTTTAAGATATGTGTCGATACGCTTGACAGACGACTTAAAGTGTCGTTCAGGGTGTCCCTGGAGAAAGATAAAATGCCAAGGGAGTGCAGAAGGGCATACGTCAAGCTTATTTGTAAGAGGGGAGACTGGGAGGACACATTGTGCTGCAGACTGCAGACTGCTTTCTCTGACTAATGTGGTCCATAAAGTACTGGAGAAAACTATTAGAAAGCAAGTGGGTGACTGCTTGCTAAAGTAAAGGTATCGAAGTGAGAGACATCGCGCTTTCAGGGAAAGGAGATCATGAGCAACGAAACATTCAGATTTATGCGAGAGAATGAGATCCGTTTTGGACATAAGTGAAGGTTAGGTGGCGTGTCAGTATCGGGACTGTTAAAAAGCATTTGATGCCGTACCGCTCAGCAGGATGGTAAAGAAGTAATAGAGAGGGTCCATAGAGGGCAGCAGCGATTATACCAGAATTAAGAGAAATGAGTTAAAGGAGACGTTAAAGGTCTTGTATTTGTCCACCATGGAAGAGAGAAAAATAAGGTGTGACCTAATCAGAACTCTTAAGATTTTAAACCAGTTTGATGACTTGAAGAAGAAACTATTCTTCTTAAGACGCAGTGATAGAGCAGACAGAGGCCGCAATATGAAATTAAGCAAGAAACTTGTTAGAAAGGATATAAAATAATTCTTTCATAGTGTAAGAGTAGCGGATGATTGGCATACACTGAAAGATGAAGAGTGTGAATGTGGACAGCATACAAAAGTTCAAAAAGTCGTATGACAGTAGAGAAAGTTCAAGAGATGGGGTGCCCACGAATGTAAAACTCCTTTCCCATACACTATATGTTGGT
>JAUTZA010101436.1:0-10696 GCA_032273845.1 Panulirus longipes | reverse complement strand
TGACGTCAGACAAAACTGGGCCGTTTTTATGTTGTTTTGTGGGCGATCAACGCGTGCAACAGGGCGGGGAAGAGAGGTGGCCACGTGTTGCTGGGGACCCACCAACCAGCGACCAGCAGTGGGGAGATGGGTGGGGCCTGGCGTGTGCTGGCCAGGGCTGAGGACCACATCAACGGCCAGTGGTGAGGGAGGACAGCCGAGTGTCGTCCTCTGAGTCGCTATAACCAGGTCTCTCTACTTGAGCCATGCAGTTCTAACAGTTGTCGAAGTCCTGATCATATCTTAGAAATCTCTTAAGACTCTGTGATTCGAGGATTCATCAGTTTGAGACACAAAAGTGTTTACTTAACCACGTCATCCAACACACTCACCGATCTCCGTTTGTCACTCTGTCCTCCCACAGTCACTCGCTCCCAGACATCCAAATCTTCCAGTTATTCTACATCCTGCTCAGTCACCTGCCGCTCCCTATTTAATGCATCTTTTAAACCTGGTCGCCACCATCGACCCACCTCACGGCAAAACGGCGACCAGACGACCACTGACTGAAAAGCCCACACCAACTCAGCGCCCCGTGGAATCGGGACGACGTCACGGCGACCAGTTCACAGCCTCACCCCGCCTTGCGCGCCTTTGCGTCGTGTCGTCTAGCCTTCCGGCTCAAACTCTGCGGTCCTCGACAGCCACGTTCCGTCCAGTACGCTCGTCTGCCAAAGCCCGTGACCCATTTGTATCCCTAAAACACTGGGCACAACACTGTGTACGGTTGTCGCCTCCCAGAACACCTCCAACCATTACCATCTCAGGTAGATCCTCAAGCTAATGGCGATGCCTCCACCATCGATTGTATTTAACTTTGCTATAAAGAATTTCCATCCATTTCCGACGAGACCAGTTTATCAAGACTACATTTCCATTGTCTACCATACTTGGCCAATATGTAAGGGAATACACAATTCTGAAAATATACGGTTACCTTGATCATCTATACTCTCAGAAAACTGAAGTATATGGTCAAAAGCAGATCTTACAGACTCAGGCCATCTATTACCCTGAAACATCGTTGTAGTAATATCTATCCTCGTACTTCAGTTCGCTACTGAATCAAAACGTTGCCAGTTTGTCTTGTGTTTTGAAGAAGCAACGTGTGTGCAATGCTCCTGTTGTTCCGTTGATAATCAAAGTTGCTGCTCCTCTGTTGGCAGTACTTTTGTAATAAATATCGGTGATTTGTTGTCGTTTTACTGTTGTCCCTCATACTGTTGCTGTTGCTCCTGTGTCCCTATTGTTGTTACTGATAAAGCTGTTATTGCCATAGATGTTGTTACTGCTGCCGTTTCAGTTCTCACGCTGCTTACTATTCCTGTTCTGCAGCAGTACAAGTCCTGCAGCACCACAAGTCCTGCAACACCAAAAGTTATGCAGTACTACAATTCCTGAAGCACAAGTCCTGCAGCACTACAAGATCTGCAGTACCTAAAGTCTTGTAGCGCTACAAGTCCTGCAGCACCACAATTCCTGCAGCGGCATCATCGGTCCCTGGCAGGAGTAGACAGATGCCTCATAAGACGCAGGATCCGCTCTGGCAGCCTCGAGGTCGTGACGTCAGAGCAAAGTTGGCCAGTTTTTATGTCGTCCTGAGCTGATCAATTTCTGCAACTGACTTTGTCACCAGACCGGGAGGCCCAGCCCAAGTCTGTTGCTGAGAGACGGACCAATCAGCGCTCTCATACAGTCTTGTTGCAGCCTCATCTCAACCAATGATAAGCCTCTGAGAGCGTTATGGGCGGGGCCAAAGACCAGCCCCTGGCCTTGGTGCTGGACACTGCTGATGGTGGATGATGTTACTGGTTACTGTGGCTCCAGACTCTCCTTCCGATATCCCCTGTTCTTCTTAATCTCCATCATGTATACATATATATGTGACGCAGTTAGATCTAACATTATCTACATCCTTTGCAGTTGGGTTACATCGAACTAAACTTTGACTCACATAAAACTTTGCAAGAGCTGGGATAGAAATGTTTTCGTCCTCTGAAATACTGCTTGCTTGCTCATGACTCAGTCCATTGCCACGCATGATGATAGATTTATTTGCTGCAGCACAGGAGAGGAGCAACAAGAGCAAGCTTTTGATTAATCAAGTTCATCTCTTATGATGTGTCCATAAGGCGACATGGGTGTAGGAGGTTTTAGTTTACAGGTCCTGTGATGGCCACAGGTCATATGGGTCCTAAAGAAGCCATAGATCAGAGGAGACCTTAAGGGGTCACAAGTCACGATAGGTCCTACGGGAGCTGCACGCAGGAAATCCTTTGGAAACACAGGTCAGAAGTCCGTGTCGTCCACATGTTACAAGAGATCTTCGGGCGGCTTTAGGTCACATATCTTGGGTGACTCACGGGTCACATTTAGTCCTTAGAAGTTCTTAGACGGCAGCAGTTAACAAAAGGTCTTACGTTGGGCCTACGTCAGGAGAAATCATCAGGTGGCCACAGGTTACAAGGGGTAATGGGGCAGCGGAAGATAGAGTGGGTTCATCTCGCGTCCCTCATCACGAACAGGGGCCGCTGTGACGTCAGACAAAACTTGGCGCTTTTTATGTCGTCTTCCTTGCGATCAATGTGTGCAAGAAGCGGGTGGCCGACGTGTTGCACGAACCATCCACCAATCAACGGCCAGCATTAGGAGAGTGGGTGGGGCCTGGGGCCAGGGTTCTGGACTACACCAACGACCAGGTGCGAGGAACGGCAGAGTGTGGCCTCTCGTACTCCTCTAAACACAACTAGTCCTCTTCGTATGTTTTCTCTACTATTCTCGTTCGCTAAAGTTATTCAGGTCTCTGAAATCTCCATTCTACTGAGTATGTAGTTTCAGCGTCTTCAGCAGATGTCTTGTCATACAAAATTTTTTTTAAAAAGAGTCTTTCCCTTCCGGTAATCCTCTGGTCTCTCGTCCCCCTCATGCTACGTCCTTCAGTTACTAGTCACAAGCGTCTACCCCTGATAATACGTCCAGCAGTCACTCCCCCCCTCCCCTATACTACGTTTTTCATTCACTAGTATAAGGAGGAACGGGAGACTTCTCGTTCCTCCTTATACTACGTCCTCCAGTCACTAGTTCCCCATTACACTGCCTTCTCCAGTCACTAGTTCCCCATTACACTGCCTTCTCCAGTCACTAGTCAACCCTTGTACAACGTCCCTCAGTCACTAGTTCCTCGTTATACCACGTGTACGTCCTCCAGTCGCAATTCCCGTCTCGTACTTCATCTTTCAGTCATTCAGCCTTTAACTCTGAGCCCCTGGGCCACACTGTGCTGTGTGAATACAAATGAATCACTTTCGTTATTTTATAATGATTCGACTCAGTCTTGTTCAAGATTATTTCACCCATAATGATGAAAGAGCATCCATAATCTACAAACAGTTCTACTGATCAATAGTCTCCCTCAGCCCACCAGTTGATCGCACTACAATTTGCCACCATTTCTCTGGGAAAAGGTTTCCATTAGTACAATTCGGTCTCGTTGCCGGCCCCGCCAGTGAGGCCTGCTAAGCGATGCCTTTGTGACGTCAGACGAAACTTGGCTGTTTTTTCGGCTTCTTTCCTGCGATCAACATGTGCAAGAGGAAAGGGATGGGGTGGAGGGGGTGTGGCCACATATTGCAGGAGTGACCCACCAATCACCGGCCACCCCCGTGAGCAGTGGGCGGGGCCTGGGGCGTGTGATCACAGCTGAGGCTTCCACTTCCAATAGCAACCAAAGGTGCAGGAGGATATGTGGGGAGAGGTCGGGTGCTTAGGTCTTCCATACAGAGGCCGTTCCTTGGCCTCTCTGCGTACTTCCTTGACTCCACATGTTGGGAATCCTCTTCTGTGTTCTTTGTTCGTGAGCACAGTCAGTGAGGCTCTCCCGTCGCTTGAATTCCTACTGTTTAGTGAATCATCACTGTTACTTATGGCTACATACTCCAGTCACTTTTTCCTACTTACAACTACCCTTGACAGTCACTCGTCCCCACACACCACTGCATCCCTCACAGTCACTCTTACCATCGTCATAGATATTCATCTCATTAATCCCCCTATAATACCACATCTTCTGCAACAATTAACCTCAACTTAACACGTCATCTTCCACAGTCACCACACACTTGTTTCCGCTTGCCTGTCCACATATGGACACAACAGATCTCTCACCGCAACAAACCCTCGCTTCAAACCTCAGCCTCCAATGCGACGACACAGCCACCAAGCCTCAACACCTCGTACTCTGTACAACTCTACGTTCCTCAGCCATCTTGTTCTACCTGTATATATCAGCAACGATTCGCAAACACTTGTTCATAATCACAGAGAAGAAAAATCATAAGTACGAGAAAGAAAAGTAGTATTAGAGGGAAGAGGGGAGGAAAAAGGAATTGAAGTATGTAAAGTGGAATCATCAGCATAAGAGTGAATAGGGTTAGAAGTAGAAGAGAGATCATTTGTTGAAAGAATGAGAGAAGGTGATAGAACAGAACCTTGAGGAACACAACCACTGATGGGATAGGAGTGGGGAAGTCGCTCCGTCGACGAGTATTGCGATGGGACGACCTGAGAGGAAACTGCATTAGAGAAGAGAGAGAGGCAGTGAAACCAAAGGAAAGGAGTATTGAAAGCAAATACTTATGCCAGACCCCGTCAAATGCTTTGCAGATGTCTAGGGCTCCGACAAAAGCTTTACCAAAATCCCTGAGAGAGGAGGACCAGAGGTGAGTCACAAAGGAGAGATCACCAGTAGACATAGTACAGAGAAATCCATACTGTTGATCTGAAAGACGGGGTCAGGATTCTAAATGTCTGAGAAAGTGAGACTTTAGCAGAGATTTCAAAGACTTTGGAGGTTTCAGAGGTGAGAGGGTTGGAGGGCTTAGAGCGGTCTCCTTTCTTAGCGATGGGATGCACCAAGGCAGGCCTCCAAGCGGAAGGGAAAGTCTCGGTCTTTAGACAGAGGCGAAATAGGCAGGCAAGGATTGGTGCTAGCTCAGAGGCACACTCCTTTAGAACACAAGGAGGTGTGCCATCTGAGCCATGCGCCTTGTCCACCTTGATCTAGAAGAGCACCTGGAAGACCCTGCGCGAAGAGAAAATGGGAGATGGCATAGCTTCACAGGGCAAAGACGGGAGCGGCGGATTAGAATCTGAATAATCCAAAATTGAGTGACTGAGAAATAAGCAGCTTTGTCAGTTGGAGTGTTAGCAATAGATTGGTCAGGTCGGAAAAGAAGAGGGAACGTAGAATTACAGAAGTTGTTGTAAATGCTTTTCGTTAAGGCCCCAAAAGATTTGTAAGCAGGGGTCAAGTTAGCATGATTCCTTTCTATGATAGTGTGCTTGGCACCTCGAAGAACGGCTTTGCAATGATTCCAAGCAGAAATGAAATCAGAGTGGGTTTCTAGGAGCGATCAAACCGCGATGATGAGAAAAAGATTTAAAAGAAGATGGGATGTAGGCCTCCATCCCAGCCAAGATAACCTCTGCTTTGCATTCAGCACAACACGAGGCACCCTGACCAAGAAAGTAGTACCCAATAAAAAAGCTATCCAGGGATAACCACTGAGCTTTGTCACTGTCAGAGTTGGGGTTTAGAGGGTGGGGATAGAGAATGATTGTGCCTAGAAGTAACAGAAACCTGACGGGTCAGAGGACCCTATGGAGACAAATATGGTGTATGTGTGGTAGGAGGGTTCAGAAGTAAACAAGAGGTCAAGAATGTTAAAAGAGTGGTCGTGCCAGACGAGAACTCGGGTAGGGTGCTCAATTAATTGTTCCAGATTGTTAAGAAGAGAAAAAGAAAAGGCATTGGCTCCACCAAGATCGTTCTGGTTGGAGCCGAACTAATCTTTGTGGTGTACACTGAAATCCCCTGCATAGAGGATCTGAGCGCGTGGATGAGAAGAAAACAGAACTTCGTGGCAAGAAGACGGATAGTCGAAGAGTTATACATAGTTGGACGAACTGAGGGAGAAATAAGCGAAACATAAAAGGCAAGGTACTAGAAGGTAAAATTATTTTGAGCCAGATGACATCTAAGTTAGGAGACTCAAGATCCACGAGGCGAGCAACAGGTGTTTTTGTATCGCAGTATGCACAAACTCCACCGTTGGAAAGGATTTAATGATAGTTATTACAGCTGGAGATCTAATAATGCAGAAGGAAAGCAGCCTTGGACAGCTGGGTTTCACAGAGATGTAAAAGATCAGGGGAGGAGGTAATCAGATTGTGTTCGGCAGAGGAAAGGCTAAGATTAAGGCCACGACTGTTGCAGAAATGAAGAGGAAAAAAGTCTGGCTCATGTCTAGGAGCTGTAGCCATGGACGTTGAATGGGTCCCAGTCGCAAGACGATCGTAAGTCAAAAGTGATCAAGTGTAATAAGTGTTCTGTTATATCCCAAATGTAAGGAAACAACCTTTTCAAGAATCTGATATACAAACCATTACCCAAATTGACTCTCCTCTAAATTAACACTGTCTCTCTTGCAAAATCATATGTTTGACTCTAAGACCAAGGCTGCAGTGATGGATACTCCCTCTCCTTGACGTGAACATATTGTTTTCATTAACATTTCATTCAGTTTCTGCTGGAGACGCACTGAAACAAACAAAGCCCTGAAGCAACCTTTACGGGAATGGCCAAGAGGGCCCAATATTCCTTCCCATAAATTAGTGTCGTTAGGGAGATCTGTTTGGTAGATCTTGATAAATGAGTAAGGTCTTACGCTCAATACACGTTAACTTCTGGCGTCTCTAGGTTAGAGTCTGCATTGAATTCACCAATATGATCATTTTTAATGACCTGTCCTCACGTTCTTTAAAGATTATTAGATTATATACAGTTTTCTTCCTCACTCAGGAATATATGGAATACTATATTGACTTATACCTTATAGACTAACCACATTCTATTCTTGATACGAGACATATATATTAGGATCTGTATAGCCCTCCCTCCCTCCGCTGTGCCCCACCTCACCACACACTGTACATATGTAAACACACACACTCCCCTTCCCATGCCTGTGGTGTAACGTCTCTGGTCTGGTGCATCTTCCCCTTCCCCAGCCAGCCTTTTGCTCTCTCCCTCCTCATGTCCTCTCATAAGCATCATCCCGAGACCCCGAGGCCATTACTCTCCCAAAACGGGCTCTCGGTTCCTGTCTCTCGTTCCCCACTGTATGATACTAGAAATGTATGTACGGTTATGAAGAGACAGTGAGGAGAAAATTAGACTCAGTAATTCAAGGATCTCAAAAGAGAATTCCTCCTTACATCAGGAAATGTCTTAATAGATTTTTTATTATATAAAAAGCAAGGAAAAAATCAAACGTACTGTAGGCCAATTATTGGATGTATATTGCACCTTAACTTTAGACAGTAAAGTGTTTCTTTACTTAACAAGTATTGGATGCACTGTGTACAATCGAGAACTCCACATAGATATAAAAAGCACATAAAACTCTTTCCTAAAACTTTACAGTATCCAAACCTATGAAATACTGAACTTGATCTAGAAAAAATTAAATACAAATTAGTGAAATGGTCCTGACGACATCTCTCCCAGAATGGTGAAAGAAGTAGGCCAACTTGTAGCATTTCCGATCGCCAAAACCTTTAACAAAGCTATACAAGGAGGCAAAGAACCAAGTAACACTAATTTTTTACAGAGAAGATGGAAAGTTTACTTCCATCTCCGCTCTTTAAGTCATACGTCGGTTTTCGGTGAAATGCCTGGAGGAATGAATAGGGATAAATTCAATCAATTTCTAGAAAATAGTAGACTACTGAAAGATTATTAACATGGCTTTCACAATAAAAGGTCATGTTTAACAAATCTGATACAATTCTATAGTCATATATATATATATATATATATATATATATATATAGTGCATATGAACGCGCACTTTCATAGAATACAAAATACCCTCCAACAGCCACGATTCGAACCCAGGACCTCTTGCGTGGTATTCGGAACGCTAACGGCTAGGCTATGATCGCCCCTAATAGGGAAATGTTTATTCCATAACAAGTAATCGAATACCCTTCGTCTCACATCCATCAGCAACAGAGTCTACACCGGTCAAATCCCATCATGTTCACATTACCAGCAGTTAACATTTTACAAAACTTACTATACAGACGCGTAGGTATATGAACACGACTATACTGCACCTTATATAAAATGCCTGGTAAGCCGATATTTGAGTTACAGAAGAGAAAAAAGTTTGGTTTTGTAGTAAGATGCCTACAGAAGCTTAGAAATATGAACTATAAAGTCTTCATTTGGAATACGCAGTTCACTTCTGGTCACCATAACAGAAAAAAAGTAGAACGAATTCATAAAGGATCAACGAAATCAATTTCGTTAATCATATATAAGCTTTCTCCCATTCCATCTCAATGGTACTGGGACCATAGTGCCTGCCTCTGTGAATTCACATTTGAATTAGTCATTCAGCTTCTCATTTATTCTTACAATATCCTCTACAACGCTTCCCTCTGAATCACTTAATATGCTTAGCTGATTTAATTGTCAATTTACTCCTAATGAAAGAAATCTGAATTTTCTTCCGCCTTGTCCAAAACTTTCCTTTCAAAGTTTTTTGTTCTTCCCTATCGTGCTATACTCGTTCCCTGATTTCTTGTATCACACACATACCGTCTGGATGGAGTTCTGCCTAAATCTTCCTCACAGTAACACTGGACATTCCATCGCTTTTTGATAGCTTTTAATGAACCATTCCTCCCTCTTTTTCATTCATCCTTCTGTGTTTGAAGCTGGAGGTACCCATGTTTCTACTCATGCACTGTAAATCTCACAGATCCTTTCACCACAATGTCCTGGATCCTGGATCCTAAAGTCCAATTGCCAATCTGTATTATCACAGATATTGTAAATTCTATTTGGGCCCGGCCTTGATGTGGACTTTTGTCCGTGACTGGAGCCTTCAACATAAAAAAAAAAAAAGTTTTGTGTTGTGTCGACAGTTATATCTCCTCTTTAGATGTCTCGTCTCTGCTCTTTGTATGTCGTCATTTACCACACTGTCAAACTTAGCAATACATGAACACTCTTTCCAGTTGTTGTATCATGCACGATATTCTCGTTATCTGCACAACTGCGTATGATGATAAGATGCAGTAATGATGGTGTATTAGTTTCTCTGACCAAGAGTGTTCATAAACATGCTGATATGAGGAATTATTCAGTATACACTCTAAAAACTTTTGTCTCCATGATTCTCTGTCACCATGAGAATCCAAATTGTCCCCTAGTCTATCTATTTATAGATGAAATCCTCCATTATTAGTACTTTACTATCCCTAAGAAGTGAATGTCTTACTATTTCATGTTCTGTTTTAATTGTTCCCTCATTGTTATCTTTGTATATTTGTTCTGAATCGTTATAATATTTTGGAGAATTATAAGATGTCAACAACACTTTATAATTTTTTCCTACGGTTATTCTTTCCACTGTGTGTGTGTGTGTGTGTGTGTGTGTGTGTGTGTGTGTGTGTGTGTGTGTGTGGGTGTGAGTGTGTGTTTGGGCGGTAGCTGTTTCCGTTTAAGTGGTGTTACCAAATCTTTCCTGTCACGTGTTTACATGTGATATAGTTTAGAGAGTTAAGAAACAAAAAGATATGTCCTTGTCATCATTTTCGTTCACTCTGTCATACTGCCACATGGTATCTTGGTAGCTATGCCATTGCTGTTATTCACAAGTATCGAAACATAAAAATTTGTATGAGAGATATGACATAGTGACTCCCAGAAAGGAACAAATACGATCCTGTTGTACGGGAAAGGTTAAGTAAAGGGTATTTGGCAATGTTCCTACGTCGTCTGGAGAGCATATTGGTTCCTTGACAGGCTGGGGTCCTCATTTATCATATGGAATGGGCTTTTGCCCATCCATTAGCGTGACGAGGAGGAGAGCCAGGCCATACTCGGGATATTACAGGGTGCAAGAATGAATTTACTGGGAAATGGATCATCCGGGCAGTAAGTGCCAGGTCCCGATGGTTTACTGACTGAAAAGAGCTTGCGTGATCATGAACGCGTGGATGGAAGACGACTTCTAGGGAAACAAGGACTTTGCATACTCGAACCAGACTGGACTTTCTTATAAGGGAGGACAGAAGATCGAAACAGGTGACACAATTTATGGAATAGTAATCTCGCTGATGGACACTGGTGTAAAAGGAAAGGTTACCATTGCTTCATTAGTATCAAGTACCTATAGAGAAGTTTATCATCGTTAATGTCTATTACACAATTCTTGTTAACCTTTCTCTTATATAAGACTAACACCATTTGAATAATACGATTGGATCAGAAGAAAAAGGTCGATACTGACTCGGGAAGAGGATCGTCCGCAGAGCAGCTGTTGTTCGGACGAAGCCATATCCTAGATAACATCTACTGGCGGCTGCAAAACTCTTGGGCAACGTCCGCTGGAGCAGGAAGGTAAAGTGGAGACAGAAAACAGGTTGTACAGATAGCCGTATGGCTTAGATTTACGGAAGTGTGTGGGTAGTTTGCTGGTTAAGCATTTTTGGTGCTTTATACACGTATATCAATCTATATAGAATGAGTACATAAATATTCATATGTTACCTCGCTCACAAATGCGTGCAAGTGATATATATA
>JAUTZA010100334.1:0-10704 GCA_032273845.1 Panulirus longipes | reverse complement strand
AACACTGATACAGGCGTCATCATAATACGGTTAGTAGCGTCATCAGAACACAGTTAGTGGCGTCATCAGAATACGGTCAGTAGCATCATCAGAACACGTTTATAGCATCATCAAAACACGGTTAGCGGCGTCAACAGAACACGGATAGTGGAGTCATCAGAAAACGGATAGTGGCGTCATCACAACACGGTTTATGGCGTCTTCAGAAGACGGCTAATGGCGTCATCAGAACACGGTTATTGGCGTCATCAAAACATGGTTAATGGCGTCATCAGAACACGGTTAGTGGCGTCATCAGAACACGGTTAGAGGCGTCATCAGAACACGGTTAGTGGGGTCATCAGAACACGGTTAGTGGCGTCATCAGAACATGGTTATTGGCATCATCAGAACACGATTAGTGGCGTTATCAGAACACGGATAGTGTAGTCATCAGAAAACGATCAGTGGTGTCAGTAGAATACGGATAGTGGCGTCATCGGTGCACGGTCAGTAGCGTCATCAGAACACAGTTAGTGGCGTCATCAAAACACGGATGGTGGCGTCATCAGAACATAGTTTGTGGTGTCATCAGAACACGGTTAATGGCGCCATCAAAACACGGATAGTGGTGTTATCAGTATACGGATAATGGCGTCATCAGAACACGGTTTTTGGTGTCATCAGAAGAAGGCTAATGGCGTCATCAGAACACGGAGAGTAGCTTCGTCAAAATACAGGTAGTGGCGTCGTCAGAACACGGATATCAACGTCATCAGAACACGGTTAATGGCGTCATCGGAGCACGGTTAGTGGCGTCACCTGAAAACGGATAGTGGCGTCATCAGAACGCGGTTAGTGGCGTCATTAGACTCGAATAGTGACGTCATCAAAACAAGGTTATTGGCGTCATCAAAACACGGTTAGTGGTGTCATCGGAGCACTGTTTATGGCGTCATCAAAACATGGTTAGTGGGTTCATCAGAGCACGGATAGTGACATCATCAGAACACGGATAGTGGCGTTATCAGAACACGGTTAGTGGCATCATCGGAGAACGATTAGTTGCGTCATCAGAACACTGACAGTGGCGTCATCATAAAACCGTTAGTAACGTCATCAGAACAAGGTTCGTGGCGTCATGAGAACACTGTTGACAGCGTCACCAGAACACCGTTAGTGGCGTCATCAGAACACGGATAGTGGCATCATCAGAACACGGATAATGGCGTCATCAGAACACGGATAGTGCCGTCATGAGAACACGGTTAGTGGCGTCATCGGAGAACGATTACTGGCGTCATTAGAACACGGTAAGCTGCGTCATCAAAACACGGATAGTTGCGTCATTATAACACCGTTAGTAGCATCATCAGAACACGGTTAGTGGCGTCATCAAAACACTGTTAGTAGCGTCATCAGAACACGGTTAATGGCGTCATCAGAACACGGTTAGTGGCGTCATCAGAACACGGATAGTGGCTTCATCAAAATAGAGGTAGTGGCGTCATCAGAACACGGATAATGGTGTCATCAGAACACGGTTTTTGGCGTCATCAGAACACGGTTAGTGGCGTCATCAGAACACGGTTAGTGGCGTCATCGGAGCATGGTTAGTGGCGTCATCAGAACACGGAAAATTGGCGTCAACAGAACAGACTTGGTGGTGTCATCAGAACACGGTTATTGACGTCATCAAAACACGGTAAGTGGCGTCATCAGAACGCGGTTAGTGGCGTCATTAGAACTCGGATAGTGACGTCATCAAAACACGGTTATTGGCGTCATCAAAACAAGGTTAGTGGCGTCATCGGAGCACTGTTTATGGCGTCATCAAAACATGGTTAGTGTGGTCATCAGAGCACGGATAGTGGCATCATCAGAACACGGATAGTGGCGTCATCACAACACGGTTAGTGGCATCATCGAAGAACGATTAGTTGCGTCATCAGAACACTGATAGTGGCGTATTCAGAACACGGTTAGTGGCGTCATGAGAACACTGTTGATAGCGTTACCAGAACACGGTTAGAGGCGTCAACAGAAAACGTTAAGTGGCTTCACCAGAACACGGTTAGTGGCGTCATCAGACCACGATTACTGACGTCATCAGAACATGGTTAGTGGAGTCATCAGAACACGGAGATTGGCGTTATGAGAAAACGGTTAGTGGCGTTATCAGTACACTGTTAGTGGCGTCATCGGAGCACGGTTTATGGCGTCATCAAAACACGGTTAGTGGGTCATCAGAACACGGATAGTGGCATCATCAGAAAACAGATACTGGCGTCATGAGAACACGGATAGTGCCGTCATGAGAACACGGTTAGTGGAGTCATCGGAGAACGATTAGTGGCGTCATTAGAAAACGGTTAGTTGCGTCATCAGAACACGGATAGTTGCGTCATCATAACACCGTTAGCAGCATCATCAGAACACGGTTAGTGGCGTCATCAAAACACTGTTAGTAGCGTCACCAGAACACGGTTAGTGGCGTCATCAGAACACGGTTAGTGGCGCCATCAGAAGACGGTTAGTGGCTTCATCAGAACATGGTTACTGTCGTCATCGGAGCATAGTTTGTGGCGTCACCAGAACACGGTTAACGGCGTCATCAGAGCACGGTTAGTGGCGTCATCAGAACACGGTTAGAAGCGTCATCAGAACATGGTTTGTGGCATCATCATAACCCAGCTAGTGGCATCATTAGAACATGGATAGTGGCGTCATCAGAACACGGAGAGTGGAGTCATCAGAACACGATTAGTGGCGTCATCAGAACACGCTTAGTGGCGTCATCCAAACATGGTTAGTGGCTTCATCAAGGCACGGTTAGTGGCGACATCAGAACAAGGTTAGTGGCGTCATCAGCAGATGGTTAGGTGTGTCATCAGAAGAACGATAGTGGCGTCATCAGAACACGGTTACTGGCGTCATCAGAACATTGTTCGTGGCGTCATCAGAACATGATTTGTGGCGCCATCAGAACACGGTTAGTGGCTTCACCGGAGAACGATTAGTTGCGTCATGAGAACACTGACAGTGGCGTCATCATAACACCGTTAGTAGCGTCATGAGAACACGGTTAGTGGCTTTATGAGAACACTGTTAGTATCGTCACCAGAACAGTGGTGGCCTCATCAGAACATGGTTAGTGGCGTCATCAGAACACGATTTGTGGGGTCATGAGAACACGATTAGTGACGTAATCAGAACATGGATTAGTGGAGTCATCAGAACACGGATATTGGAGTTATGAGAAAACGGTTAGTGGCGTCATCAGATCACGGTTAGTGGCGCCATCGGAGCACGATTTATGGCGTCATCAAAACACGGTTAGTGGGGTCATCAGAACACGGATAATGGCATCATCAGAACACGGATAGTGACGTCATCAGAACACGGTTAGTGGCGTCATCGGAACGCAGTTAGTAGCGTCATCAGAACACGGTTGGTGGCGTCATCAGAACACGGTTAGGGCGTCATCAGAACATGGTTTGTGGCATCATCAGAAGACGGTCAATGGCGTCATCAGAACACGGATAGTGGCGTCATCAGAATAGAGGTAGTGGCGTCCTCAGAACGCGGTTGGTGGCGTCGTCAGAACACGGTTAGTGGTGTCATCAGAACACGGATAGTGGCGTCATCAGAACACGGTTAGTTGCGTCATCATAATATGGATAGTGGTGTCATCATAACACGGTTAGTTGCGTTACCAGAACACGGTTAGTCGCGCCGTAAGAACACGGACAGTGGCGTCAACAGAACTCGGTTAGAAGTGTCATCAGAATACGGATAGTGGAGTCATCAGAACACGTTTAGTGGCGTCATTAGAACACGGTTAGTTGTGTCATGAGAACACTGATACAGGCGTCATCATAATACGGTTAGTAGCGTCATCAGAACACAGTTAGTGGCGTCATCAGAATACGGTTAGTAGCGTCATAAGAACACGGTTAGTGGCGTCATTAGAACACGGTTAGTGGCGTCATCAGAACACGGAGAGTGGCGTCATCAGAACACGGTTAGTGACGTCATGAGAACATGTTTAGTGGAGTCATCGGAGCATAGTTTGTGGCGTCATCAGAACACGGTTAGTGGCGTCATCAGAGCAAGGTTAGTGGTGTCATCGGAACACGGTTAGTAGCGTCATCAGAACATTATTTGGTGCATCATCAGAACAAGATTAGTGGAATCATCAGAGCACTGATAGTGGCGTCATCAGAACACGGAGAGTAGCGTTATATGAACACGGAGAGTGGCGTCATCAGAACTCGGTTAGTGGCGTCATCAGAACACGATTAGTGGAGTCATCAGAACATGGTTAGTGGCGTCATCGTAGAACGGTTAATGGCGTCATCATAACACGGTTAGTTGGGTCATCATAACACGGATAGTGGGGTTATCATAACACTGTTAGTTGCGTCATCAGAACACGGTTAGTCGCATCGTAAGAATACGGAGAGTGGCGTCAACAGAACTCGTTTCATGGCGTCATCAGAATACAGGTAGTGGAGTCATCAGAACACGGTTAGTTGCGTTATTAGAACACGATTAGTGGCGTCATCAGAACACAGTTAGTGGCGCGATTAGAACACGGTTAGAGGCGTCATCAGAACATGGTTAAAGGCGACATCAGAACACGGATATTGGCGTTATGAGAAAACGGTTAGTGGCGTCAACAGAAAACAGTTAGTGGCGTCATCGTAGCACGGTTAGTGGCGTCATCAAAACACGGTTAGTGGCGTCATCAGAACACGGATAGTGGCATTATTAGAACACGGATAATGGCGTTACCAGAACACGGTTAGAGGTGCCTTCAGAACACGGTTAGTGGCATCATCGGAGAACGATTAGTAGCGTCATCAGAACAAGGTTAGTTGTGTCATCCGCACACGGAGAGAGGGTCATCATAACACGGTTAGTAGCGTCATCAGAACAGAGCCAGTGGCGTCATCAGAACACGTTTAGTAGGGCCACAAGAACACGGTTAGTGGTGTCATTAGAACACTGATAGTGGCGTCATCAGAACACGAATAGTGGTGTCATCAGAACACAGTTAGTGGCGTCATCAGAACACGGTAAGTGGCATCATCAGTACACGGTTAGTGGCGTCATCAGAATCCGGATAATGGAATCATCAGAACACAATTAGTGGCGTCATCAGAGCACGATTATTAGCGTCATTAGAACACGGTTGGTAGTGTCATCAGAAAACAGTTAGTGGAGTCATCAGAACACGGTTAGTGGCGTCATCGGAGCATGGATATTAGTGTCATCAGAACAAGGTTATTAGCGTCATCAGAACACGGTTATTGGCGTTATCAGAACACGGTTATTAGCGTCATCAGAACACAGTTAGTATCGTCATTAGAACACGGTTAGTGGCTCATCAGAAAGCGGTTCGTGGCGTCATCAGCACACGGATAGTGGCGTCATCGGAGCACGGTTTGTGGCGTTATCAAAATATGGAAAGTGGCATCACTAGAACATGGATAGTTGAGTCATCAGAACACTGAAATTAACGTCACCAGACCACGGTTAGTGGTGTCATCAGAACACGGTTAGTGATGTCATCAGTACACGGATAGTGGCGTCATCAAGGATGCACTTTTTGGCGTCATTAGAACACGGATAGTAACGTTAGCAGAACACGGTTATTGGCGTCAGCAAATCCTGGTTAGTGGCGTCATCAAAGCACGGTTATTGGCGTCATGAAAACATGGTTAGTGGCGTCATCAGAACAAGTTTAGTGGCGTCTTTCAAACACAGTTAGTGGCGTCATCAGAACACGGCAATTGACGTCATCAAAACACGGTTAGCGGCGTTATCAGAAATCGGTTAGTGGCATCATCAGAACACAGTTAATGGCGTCATCAGAACACGGATAGTGCCGTCATCAGAAAACGAATGGAGCCATCAGAACACAATCAGAGGCGTCATAAGAGCACGGTTATTATCGTCATTAGAACACGGTTAGTGGCGTCATCAGAACACAGTTCGTGACGTCATCAGAACACAGTTAGTGGCGTCATCAAAACTCGTTAGTGACGTCATTAGAACACGGTTAGTGGCGTCATCGGAGCATGGATATTAGCGTCATCAGAAACGGTTATTAGCGTCATCAGAACACGGTTATTGGTGTCATCAGAACACGTTTATTAGCGTCATCAGAACACGGTTAGTGGCGTCATCAGAATACGGATAATGTTGTCATCAGAACACGGTTTGTGGCTTCATCAGAACACGATTAGTGGCGTCATCAGAACATGGATATAGGCGTCATCAGAAACCGGCTTGTGGAGTCATCAGAATTCGGTTAGTTGCGTCATCGAAGCACGGTTAGTGGCGTCATCAGAATATGGATAGTTGATTCATCAGAACACGGATAGTATCGTCACCAGAACACGGTTAGTAGCGTCATCAGAACACGGTTAGTGGGGTCATTAGAACACGGATAGTGACATCATCAGAAAAAGGTTATTGGCGTCAGCAAAATATGGTTAGTGGCGTCCTCAAAGCATGGTTATTGGCGCCATCAAAACACGGTTAGTGGAGTCATCTGGACACGGTTAGTGACGTCATCAGAACACGGTTAGTGGGGTGTTTAGAACACAGTTAGTGGCGTAATCAGAACACGGTTAATAACCTCATCCTAACTCAGTTAGTGGCATCACCAGAACAAGGTTAGTTACGTCATCAGAACGCAATAAGTGGTGTCATCAGAACACGGTTAGTGGCGTCATCAGAAAACGGTTGGCGGCGTCATCAGAACATGGTTAGTGTCGTCATCAGAACACAAATATTGGCGTTATGAGAAAACATTTAGTGGCGTCATCGGAGCACGATTAGTTGCGTCATCAAAACATGGTTAGTGGCGCCATCAAAACACGGTTAGTGGCGTCATAAGAACACGGATAGAGGAGACATAAGAACAAGTAAGAGACGTCATCAAAACACGGCTAGTGGCATCATCAGAACATGGTTTGTGGCATCATCAGAACACGGTTAATGGCGTCATCAGAGCACGGATACTGGCGTCATCGGATCACGGAAAGTGGCGTCATCAGAACATGGTTAGTGCTTCATCAGAACACGGAGAGTGGCGTCATCAGAACACGGTTGGTGGCGTCAACAGAACAGGAATGGTGGCGTCATCAAAACACGGTTAGTGGCGTCGTCAAAACACGGATATTAGCGTCATCAGAAAACGGTTATTGGAGTCATCAGAACACGGTTTGTTGCGTCATCGGAACACAGTTAGTGGTGTCTTCAAAGCACGGATAGTGGCGTCATCAGAACACAGAGAGTGGCGTCATCACAACACGGATAATGGCGTCATTAGAAGACAGATAGTGGCGTCATCAGAGCACGTTAGTGGCGTCATCAGAACATGGTTAGTGGAACCACCAGAACTTAGTTAGTGGCGTCATCAGGTGACGGCCAATGGCGCCATCAGAACACGGTTAGTGGCGTCATCAGAACACGGATAATGGCGTCATCAGGACACATGTAGAAGAGTCAACAGAACGCGGTTGGTGGCGTCATTAGAACATGGTTAGGGGTGTCATCATAACACGGATAGCAGTTTCATCAGAGCACGGTTAGTGGCGTCATTAGAACATAATTAGAGGCGTCAACAGAACACGGTTCGTGGCGTCATCAGAACACGGTTAGTAGCGTCATCAGAACACGGATAGTGGCGTCATCAGAAGACGGATAATGGCGTCATCAAAAGACAGGTAGAGGCGTCATCAGAGCACTGTTGATGGCGTCATCAGAACACGGTTAGTGGTGTCATCAAAACACCGTTAGTGGCATCACCAGAACTCGGTTAGTGGCGTCATCAGAACCCGGATAGTGGAGTCATCAGAATACGGTTAGTGGCGTCATCAAAACACGGTTGGTGACGTCATCAGAACAAGGCTAGTGGCGTCTATAGAACACGGTTAGCGGCGTCATCAGAACACGGATAATGGCGTCATCAGAACACAGGTGTAGGCGTCATCAGAACACGGTTAGTGGCGTCATCAGAACATGGATAGTCGCGTCATCAGAGCATGGTTTGTGGCGTCATCAGAAAACGGCTAATGGCGTCATCAGAACACGGTTAGTGGCGTCATCAGAACACGGTTAGTGGGGTCATCGGAACAATGTTAATGGCGTCATCAAAACACGGTTAATAGCGTCATCAGAACACGGACAGTGGAGTCATCAGAACATGGAGAGTAGCGTCATCAGAGCAAGGTTAATGGCGTAATTAGAACACGGTTAGTGACATCATCAAAACACGGAGTGTGACGTCATCAGAACACGGTTATTGGCGTCTGCAAAACATGGTTTATAGCGTCATCAAATCAAGCTTATTGATGTCATCAAAACAAGGTTAGTGGCGTCATCAAAACACGGTTGGTGACGTCATCAGAACAAGGTTAGTGGCGTCTATAGAACACAGTTAGTGGCGTCATCAGAACAAGGATAGTCGCGTCATCAGAGCATGGTTTGTGGCGTCATCAGAAAACGGATAATGGCGTCATTAGAACACGGTTAGTGGCGTCATCAGAACACGGACAGTGGAGTCATAAGAACATGGAGAGTGGCGTCATCAGAACAAGGTTAGTGGCGTCATCAGAACACGGTTAGTGACATCATCAGAACACGGAGTGTTACGTCATCAGAACAGGTTATTGGCGTCTGCAAAACACGGTTTATGGCGTCATCAAATCACGGTTAGTGGCGTCATCAAAACACGGTTAGTGACGTCATCAGAACACGGTTCGTGGCGTCATCAGAACACAGTTACTGGCGTCATCAGAACATTGCTTATTGACGTCATCAGAATACGGTTACTTGCGTCATCAGAACCCGGTTAGCCTCGTCATTAGAACACGGATAGATACGTCATCAGAACACGGTTAGTTGCGTCATCAAAACTTGGATAGTGTCGTCATATAAACACGGTTATTGGCGTCATGAAAACACGGTCAGTGGCGTCATCAGAACACGGTTAGTGACGTCTTCAGAACACCGTTAGTGGTATCGTTAGATCACGGTTAGTGGCGTCATCAGCGCAGGGATATTGGCGTTCTGACAAAGCGATTAGTGGCGTCATTAGAACACGGTTAGTGGCGTCATTAGAACACGGATAGTGACGTCATGAAAACACGGTTTTTGGAGTTGGCAAAATATGGTTAGTGGCGTCATCAAAGCACGGTTATTGGCGTCATCAAAGCACGGTTAGTGGAGTCATCAGAACACGGTTAGTAACGTCATCAGAACATGGTCAGTGGCATCATCAGAACAATGTTAATGGCGTCATCAGAACGCGGATAGTGGCGTCATCAGAACACCTTTTAGTTGTGTCATCAGAACACCTTTTAGTGGCGTCATCAGAAAACGGTTAATAGCATCATCAGAACACGTTTAGTGGCGTCATCAGAACACTGATAGTGGCGTCTTCAGTACACGGTTGGAGGCGCCATCAGAACATGGGTAGTGGCGTCATCAGAAAACGGATATTGGCGCCATTACAACTTGGTTAGTGGCGTTATCAGAACACGGTTAGTGTCATTATCAGAACTGGGTTAGTGGCGTCATCAGAACCCGGATAGTACAGACATCAAAACATGGCTAGTGGCGTCATTACAGCACAGTTCGTAGAGTCATCAGAACACGGTTAGTGGCGTCATCAGACCAGAGTTAGTGGCGTCATCCGATCACGGTTCGTGGCGTCATCAGAACACGAAAGTAACGGCACCAGAACACGGTTAGTCGCGTCATCGAAGCGCTGTTAGTGGCGTCATTAAAACATTGTTAGTGGCGTCATCAGAACAAGGATAATGAAGTCACAGAACACGGTTAGTGGCACCAGCAGAGCACGGTTATTGGCTTTATGAGCAAATGGTTAGTTGCGTCATCAGAACACGGTTAGTGGCGTCATTAGAAAACGGATAGTGACGTCATCAGAACATGGTTTTTAGCGATAGCAAAATATGGTTATTTGCGTCATCAAAACACGGTTAGTGACGTCATCAGAACAATGTTAGTGGCTTCATCAGAACGCGGATAATGGCTTCACCAGAATACCTTTTAGTGGCATCATCAGAACACGGTTAGTGGCTTTACCAGAACACGGATAGTAGCGTCATCAGAACACGGTTAGAGGCGTCATGAAAACATGGGTAGTGGCGTCATCAGAACACGAATATTAGCATTATGAGAAAACGGTTACTGGCGTCATCAGAGCACGGTTAGTGATGTCATCGGATCACTGTTAGTGGCGTCATCAGAACACGGATATTGCAATCATTAGAACACGTTTGGTGGCGTTATAAGAACATGGTTAGTGGCGTCATCAGAACACGGATATTGGCGTCATCAGAAAAACGGTTAGTGGCGTCATCAGAAAACGTTTAGTGAGGTCATCAAAACACGGATAGTGGCGTCATCAGAATAGGGATAGTGAAGTCATCAGAGCACGGTTAGTGGCGTCATCAGGACACGGTTAGTTGCGTCATTTGAACGCGGTTAGTGCCGTCATAAGAACACGGTTAGTGGCATAATCAGAACACGGTTATTGGCGTCATCAGAACTCGGACAGTGGAGTCATCAGAGCACTGTTAGTGGCGTCATCAGAGCGTGGTTAGTAGCGTCATCAGAACACAGAGAGTGGCGTCATCACAACACGGATAATGGCGTCATTAGAAGACAGATAGTGGCGTCATC
>JAUTZA010099227.1:0-15844 GCA_032273845.1 Panulirus longipes | reverse complement strand
ACTAACTTCAAACACATAAACCTTCCTCAGGAACCTGCAGAGGAGTAAAATCAAATTAATATTCATCATAAGAAAATATATATATATACATATTTTTTTATACCTCATTGCCCTTTCCCACCAAAGCATGGAGACACTAGGAACAAACAAAGGGCCTCAGAGGAAAAATCCTCATTGGCTCCTTCTGCTCCTACTTTCAGAATGATATGATAAAGAAGGGGATGATTTCCAACCCCTCTTTGTTGCCTTATATAACATGTGAAAGATACATGAGTAGTAATTTTTCTCGACTGTCCCTATGGATAACTACATATAAATAAAGTAAATAAAACATACCATTGATGATGCCAAGACAGTGAAGTTGAATGATTGAACTTCTTCAAAATCCACTGGCATATCCAAAGACACCATTCCTGATGCAGGGTTTATAACAAAGGGATTGCATCTTGATTCCCCAATGAAGGAAAAGACAACACCCAATCGACTTTCTGCTTCAAGAACACCAAGGTAATCGCCAACATGAGCATCTTCACTAACTTCAAACACATAAACCTTCCTCAGGAACCTGCAGAGGAGTAAAATCAAATTAATATTCATCATAAGAAAATCTAGAACTAAATGATATTCTATCAAACAAATAAGCTTTCTTCAAGAACCCACAAAAGTATATACAGTGATCAAATCAATATCCACCATGTGAAAATCTAAACCAAGTGATACTCTCCCATGAAATACGTTAAAGTTAAGAGATTATTGAAGTAAATACACAAAATTCTACTAGAAATGAATCGTGATGAAGACATTTAAATACTACAGGAAAATCCCTGCAATACTATACCTGGGAGGAGCACCATTTGCAATTTTCACGAGAATGTTAACATTTACATGTGAATGCCGTGGTGGGGAACCATTATCACTTCCACGAACAGCTAACCAATACTCAGGCATCTCTTGACGGTCAACAGGTCTAGCCAAGGATATAATTCCAGTCTCTGGATCCAAGCTGAAGACACCACCAATGTTCCCTATTAAAGAATAAAAAAAAATAACATATTCACACTATTACAAATTATGATGAAAAGAATAGCTTCTGCCATAATCCTAAAGCATATATTCTTACATTTAGAAGACTTTATCTCCATTAAAAACATAACAGTTCCTCCTGTAAAGCTAAATTTTTTTTCATACATGCACTTATTATATCAGATTTTGACCTGAAAGCCCATCTATGTTATGTTTAATTCAATGGAAATGGTGAGACTGCAGAAATTAAGAAGGGTGACCCTTTAGACCATGGCTGCACAACCGGAGGCCCATGAGACACATGTGGCTCTAAACTACATGATGAACAGCTCACAATGCCTTATGGAAGATTGAGCAGAACATCATCGAACTACCAATTACTCAATTTCTATAGATGCATGCCTCAAAATCAGTTACAATATTTGCTTGAGAAGGCTGCTATTTATGAATGCTTATTAAGCTCACACTTATATCAGTAAACAAACGTTCACTTTCATGAATTAGCAGGTCAAAGGCTTCATAGAAATTGAACAATGACAATCTACACCCCATTCTGCAACTAGCGACTGAAATTTGATCCCAATATCATGCAGCTTGTTTCCAAAATGCACAGGCAAAAGCAACACTAGGAAACCATTCTCTGAATTATGAGTATATTTTTCTTTTTCTCTCCATAAGTTTAGCCTAACAATTGACAAAATCGATTCTATCTATATTCTGTGGCTGACAAGCTACTGAAGAGCATGATCTGTAGTTTTTTTTTCATTTTTCATATATATTCATTATTTTCCATGTTAGCGAGGCAGCGTCAAGAACAGATGACTAAGCCTCAGAGGAAAAAATCCTCACTTGAACCACGTCTCTGTTCCTTCTTTTGGAAAGTAAAACAGGAGGGGAGGATTTCCAGTCCCCTGCTCCCAGCCCTTTTAGTCACCTTCTATGACATGCAGGGAATTAATGGGAAGTATTCTTTCTCCCGTGTCCCTAGAGATAATGAACTGTACTTGTACTGCACTAAGAATACACATCTAGAGCAATACATGACTTAAATGCTTAAAAATCATGGCACATATAAATTATGTGGCCTTAGCTTATGATTTAATCCACTGATGTGTTCCTAAAAGTAAAAAGGTTGTGCAACCTTGCTTTAGACATATCATTCCATCTGTCCTTATCATAGCAATCAGAATTTAGCCTTTAAATGTTTACTGTAAACTACCACCTCAACCACAAAAACAAAGGAGCCTAACTTATGACTTGATTGGTCTTCATATACTGTATTTCTCTGAATTACAGAAAATTCTCCCAAAATGGACATAGTAAACTTTCTAGAGTGAACACATACAACTCATGCTCAAGATTAAAACTGTTTCTCTCTCAAGAGAAGGTCTAATAATGACTGTTAAGTACAGAAGGGATACTGCTTGGAAGGGAGAAGGTGTTATGCTTACACAAGAAAGCAAGATTCAAACAAGAAACCCATTAGGCCTGAGATAACAGCAGAGTAAAGGACCACAGCTTAAAAAAAGTATGTATTGGGGCAAAGGGTGCAAACATAAACACTGTATTTAAGCAATGCCCTAGAGGTATGTCATTATTCAACAAGAGAACTGAAGGATATACATAGTATCTAACCAGTTAACGTCGTCTTACATACAATGAAGCAATTCCCATAAGCTAAGAGAAAATGAGAATTTGATTCAAGTTCTCTGCAAACTGTCCTCTGACAAGAGTAGGTTATTTATTGCCTGACCTAGAAATATGTACTTCACAGTAGGAATTTAAGTCTGCTAAGTCTATTCAAATTTAAGGAATGTAAACTGAAGTCAAACATGAGTTTTCATAGAACTTATCTCTTCAGAAACAGGTAACTTTTATATTAAGTTTCATCAGAGCAAGTGAATTGCCACATATCATCACACCGAAAGACAATGGATTCGTACCATGTCAAAAAGATATGGTTTTGTATCTTAACATCTATGAAAAAAGCAGATATAATTTTTTTCCTACAAAGCTAGTCAGGACAAGACACATCTACTGCCATTGTAAAGAGGTTAAATTCATTGTTAGGACAGAAAGCCATGGAAACTTATAAATATTCAGGGGCAATAAAATTACAGGGGACAACGAAGGACTTATTGTTTACTATTAGCATTATCATATAGCCCAGGACCCCTTCTCCAGGGGATCCTGCAGCCTCAAGACTATGCTTCAACTAGCAGCTGGGTAAGGGTGGACTCTACTGGAGTCATAAATTCTCCCCAAAAAGGTGCTATATTTTCGTATTTGTATATTTACACAAATATGCTGTGGGTTAGCTATTTAGTTATTCTTATATTATATTTCCCCTCATTTATAATTTTGTTATGTTTGTTCACCAAAGAGTGAGTTAAATTTCACATGTACGAGTTATTGTAATCAGATGACGTGTAAAATAGTCAGTCACCACCTCGCCTCCGCCTTGTTTGGGTCTTCCCTCATGCTCCAGCTGCCTGTACCTCACTGATTTGAGGTTCTCGCCGTGTTGTCTCTTTTCTGCTGCTTGTTGGAAGCAACATATTTTGGTAACTATACAACAAAGAAAATAGAGCACCTTTTAGGGGAAACTTGCTCCGAAAATAATAATCACTCAGCAGTGCCAACAAAATCCTTGCACACCAATCAGTATGGCATTAAGAATAATTACTATACAGTCGCTGGCTTTTCTAATTTCAATTACTTCGCAAAAACCAGGAAAATTATTTCTTTTGATATATATAACAGAACAGAAGTTAATTAATGACTAATTTGCAGAGAACTAGAATACAAATCAACTGCAATTTTTTCTTTTCATACATGTTCACCATACCCCATGTTAGAAAGTAGCACAAGGAACAGTTGAAGAAATGACCTCATCCACTCACATCTACTCTCTACCTGTCATGTAAAATGCATCAATATCATCCAATGAAAAGATATCCAAGCTAATAAACAATCACCTTACCTGATACAATTGAGTACATTATGTGTCCATTAGCACCCTTATCATGATCTACAGCTATAACCTCTGCAACTGTTGTTCCAATTATTGCTGTTTCTGTGATGGTACCATTGCACTGTGTTTGAAGAAACTGTGGAGCATGATCATTGTAGTCTCGTACATTAATGATAACACGGGCATAATCACTCTTTGTAGGAGTGATGTGGTCTTTCACTCCAACTGTCAAAATGTGCTCTCCCTGCACTTCCCTAAAAGAAATATTTCTTTTAGACTTTTCTAATACATATATCATTTCTAAACATTAACACAAATCTTAATTCTCATTCAAGAATTAAGGTACAAATTCTTAGAACATCAACATGGCCTTGAAATAGCAACAATTTTGAAAAAAACTGTATATCTAATTCAACATTACAATGTTCTTCTAGTCATGATGACTTTTATAATGACGTCAAAGCTAAATCATATCAGATTCACATCCTATATGCACTGGAGAAATCATATTCCACCTGCTGAAAGTCACCTAGTAAAAAAACATTTACCTTACAGTCAGCATTTTCCATGTGAAAAAAATTAAGACCAAAATCAGGCATAATCTAATAATCATTGTAAACGTCTACACACTAGCATTAACACAAATTTTAACAATATCGTTTAGTAATGGTGTTATCATGTTATTCTAATTATGAATTGGTGTGCATGATATTTCTGAGTAATATGTTTAACATTCATAACAAAACAAGGAACAGAAGCCATTTTTTCATATGAAGAAAATGCTAACATCTTACCTATCCAGTGGTTCATAAAGTACTATGTCCCCACTAAATGGGCTGACTCTAAATTTTGCTGCAGAAGAAATATGAGCTGTGTTTATAAGGGTATATGTTAGGTGCTGGTCTGAATCTGGGTCTGAGGCAGTAAGTGAGAAGATGGTGGTGCCAGGAGCAGTATTTTCTCCCACCTCAACTTCATACGTGGGCTCTGAGAATGCTGGTCGGTTGTCATTAACATCCAACACAGATACTATTATCTGTGAAAAAAGAAAGTAAATGTTTAATGTATCAAGTCAAAATCACCCTTAACATTATCTAGGCAAGTAAAAAACTAATGACCATTCTGAAAACTACAGTAATCACAATCTATGGTATGGAAAATATTAAAATTTCATAAGCACAAAATCAATGGTCAGTTTCCTTTCAAGCCTTCCAAAATTAATTTGATAATCATTACCCGAGATGTAACAACATGGACACCATCAGTGACAGAGACTGTAAGATTGTAGAGAGATCTTTATTCAGCATCCAAATGCCTGGCAACCATAATACTTCCAGTATCTCGTCCAATAGTAAACATATTTTCCTCATCACCACCTGAAGTAGGAAGTAAAATAATCATCAATTAGATATTGAATCCTTTAAATTCATTTTTGTCTAAAGTATTCAATAAAGTCATAAAAGCCAAAGAATGACAATGAAAGGCAATTAAAGAGTAAAATGATAAAACAGCAAGAAGTTACATATTGCTAATTGTGGATTGTGACCAAGTAAAGTCTAAGAGGCATATTCACAAGTTTACAGTAATCTACAAAAGTGCAAAACACATCATATTTGTATAGGAAGAAGCAACCATTAGCAATAGTAACATAAGTACTGTATGTAAATATCTATCTATATCATCAATAAATCCTCTCCCAATTCCATGAGGTGCATCAGGTAGGTAAAACCTCTTAAATCACACATATACACCCAGAGCCTATGCTCAATGTGTTGAAATGAATGTCATAATCCACACTTGCATCAGCATTTAATTTTGCACATCATGCCAACTTATTTACCGAGACAACATATCGCTGTTATCAGAAATCTAAATCTCACCACTTCTATGTACATGTTTCTATTGCACTCTATCCTAAATCAATCCTCTGGCATCCTCACCTGAAATACCCATTACCTCAATCAATTCACTCTCACAAAATCTGCTCAACTCTTCCGTGGGCTACCTATACATGCTAGCCCCACAATTTTGACAAAATCTTTTTGTATGTACTCATAAGTAGGTTAGGTACTCCTTGTCCCTTCACTTGTACTCCTATACAGTATTTTATTTTGATTAACCTATCTTCTCCCATATATCATGTGTAACCATAACATGCTCAAGAAGAATTTCATCCATGTGCCTTTCCTATGATTCTTTATACCATACATCCTTTTCACATCCTTGTTCTTTACCCAAACTATCTTCCAAATTCCAACTATGATACACATGTTATCCATTTCTAATATTCTTTTTTTCATTTTTTCTTCATATTTGTTTACTGTTACCCAAATAAATGAGGTAGCACCAGGAACTGACAAACAATTTGCTCACACCTATTCTCTATCAGTCATGTGTATTGCAACAAAACAACATTACCCTATTCACAACCAAGCCTTGCAGACCTTCCCGTGGGTTACCCCAGCTGCTTCATGTGCCCTAGTCCACTGACAGGACATCATCCCCTGTATACCACATTGCTCTAATTCAGTCAATAACATGCCTGCCTTAGATTCCCCTGCATGTTCAGGCCTCAAGCATTCAAAACCTTTTACACTCCATCCTTCCATCTCAAATTTGGTTTCTCCCTTCTTGTCTCCTGCATTTCTGACACACATATCCTATTTGTCAACCTCTACTCAATCATTTTCTCCTGACTTATTCATATATAGGTTTAACTTTCACACAGCAGAGGTGGTACATGTACTCATTTACAGAAGCTTGTTACACACAAGCATCTTTTTTCAGTTCATGAAAGCTTTCAGTGCATCTCCAGTATTTCTGCTTTACAAGGCTTTTCTTCAGCTTCAGCTTTCCTTCCCCTATCTCTAATGATCTCTACTCCTAAATATCTTTATTCATCCAGTTTCCAATTTTTCACTTATCAAACTAATATTATAATGTGGCTTCACATCTTTCAAAAACTAGGTTTACTTTTACTCATTAACTCTCAGCATTCTCCTAGATAACTTCAAATTAACCTACCATTCTATCTAACTCCTTCTCTGATTCAGTTAACAGCCCAGTATCATTTGAATACAACAACTGAGGTAAATTACAATGTTTCACAATGACATGGCAGTACACTGATGTCACTCCAGCTTGCTTTCATCTTGAGAAAAAAAATCTTGATTTCAAGCAACCCTGATGAACTTGCACATTTGTTTCAAACCGCTCACTCATACCACCACTTACTCTCATACATATAATGCTACTAATTGCTCATTTGTTTCAAACTGCTCATTCATACCACCACTTTCTCTCATACATGTACTACTACTGTTAAGAAAGCTTTTAAAAACATAAACCATGTATCCAAATTTGGATAAATATTCTCTATCTATACCTACTTGCCTTTCCTACCTTGTCAAAGTAGCAACAGAAACAAAAATACAATGGCCTCACTTGTACTTATCCAATCTCTAGCCCCCATCCACAGCCAAACCCCAAAGACTGTTTCATGGCTTATCCTTAGCACTTCATCTACCCTAGTTCATCCTGCTGACAGAACATCTCACCCCCAATACAACATATAGGATTAATTCATTGGTGTTACTAGACTTCACCTTTGGGAAAACTGTATCTTTGTCATATTAAGAAACAGAGTACAGTCTCATTAAAGAACTTCTCATTCTAGTCTCATTACAGAACATCTCACTTCCAAGTTGTAAATCCAGACCCTGCTACTGAGTGCAAAGCAGCCTTGAAGCTGCAGGACCCCTGGATCGCTGAGAAAGGGGTCCTGGGTTTATATGAAAATAATAATAATCCAATCCATTTCATCCAATGCATTCCTCTCTCCCTCCTGAATGTTCAGGCCCCAGTACCCAACAGCCTCCTTCAATTCATCCTTCTTTCTCCTTCTATACCTCTGTGAATATTAAAGAGAGTGGCATGGAGCTGACAACCATTTTCAGTCTACAGTCAGACACATAAAATGATGGGTAGGACTACAGAACTATCTAAGATTTAATAAATATGATTCACAGTCAGTGCTTGTCTTCCTCTGTGAGATCTGTAAACAAAGCATATTCACAGAGGAATCAACAAAACCTCCAGAAAATAAGAGAGATGAGAATAAGAGAATGAAGTTGCAAAGAGATAAAGATCAATGATTTACAAGAGAAACAGGGTGCTAGTACTCATATAAGAATTATTAGGAAAAGAAATGAAAAAATGAAATTAAAGAAAAAAGGAATGGTAGGCTCACTAAAAGAAAGAAGCAGACTAAAGGGCAATTTTGCTGAGAGAATGAGTAGTTGAGTAACTAGCATGGAAGTAACAGAAACATGTAAATATAGCAAGCAAGTCTTATGATCCTGACAGCATCCATCCTTGTGTACTGAAAGGCTGTGCCCCTGAACTTGCACCTGTGCTTGTTCGTCTTCCTTTTCTGTTTAAAAAACAAAACTTTTCCTTCTTCTTGGAAGCATGCTTAGATATATCCCATCCCTAAGAAGGGTGACAGTTCTGGTTTTCTGAAGAAAGAAGAGGTGGTGAAAGCCTCACATAAGATGAAATTTGGCAAAGTAGCTGGAGTGGATGGTACTGCAGCTGAATTTCTTAAGAAAGGGAGTGACTGTGTTGTTGATTGGTTAGTTAGGATTTTTAATGTATGTAAGGGTCATGCTGAGATGCCTGAGGATTGGCAGATTGGTTGACAGAGATGCCTCTAACTATCATGTACAATGCATCAAAACGACAACCCC
Source organism: Panulirus longipes (assembly GCA_032273845.1). Lineage (NCBI taxonomy): Eukaryota > Metazoa > Arthropoda > Malacostraca > Decapoda > Palinuridae > Panulirus > Panulirus longipes. The sequence continues at coordinate 7,099 of JAUTZA010099227.1, read as the reverse complement.
CTACCCACAACCAGGCCTCACATACATTTCTATGTTTCCCCAACCACTTGATATGCCCTGGTTCAGGCTACTGATAGCACGATGCACCCTGTATACCACATCCTTCCAAGTCACTCTATCTCACGCACACCTTTCACCCTCCTGCATGTTCAGGCCCCTGCCACTCAAAATATTTTGCACCCCTTCCTTCCACCTCTAGTTTGGTTTCCTCCTTTTTCCCTTCACTTCTAATGCATATATCCTCTCTGTCAATCTCTCCCTGCTTATTCTCTCCATATATCCAACATCCTTTTCAGCTCTCTCAACCATATTCATCTTATCACCGCAACTCTCTCTTACCCTTTCATTACTTACTCGATAAAACCACCTCTCACCACATATTGTCCTCTACCAATTAATTTCCAAGACCTCCATCCTCCTCTACAGAGCCATGTCTTACATCCATACAACATCATTAGGATTACTATAGCTTCAAACTCCCCTAATCTTTACCCTCCCAGATAACAACCATTCTTTCCACAAATTCCTTAATGTTCCGAAAACCTTTGCCCTCATCACCCAAAGACTCACTCCAAGGTTTACCTTGACTGCTTCATATGCCCTGGTTCAGCCATTATAGACATGTTGACCCCCATACAATACATAGCTCTACTTCTTTCAATCCTCCTTTCTGATCAGGCCCCACTATCCCAGAGCCTCCTTTAGTCCATCCATTTCCCCCTGTTCTCCCTCTCCTTCTTGCTCTTGCCTCACCAAACATATATACAGACTTTATCAGTCTCTCTTCTCTTGTCTTCTTAATGCCTCTGGAAGGCATGGTTCCCAATTTGCACTTTAAATATTTCTCCTTTAACAAGACAGGAATGAAAGACTCAACAAAATACCAAAAAATAGTACTGAAAGGTGCATAAGTACAAAAGTGCAAAAGAAAAAAGTGTAATCATCTCGGATACAACCATAGATGAACCCTACAAAGAGTTTTTGATGTTTCTGCCAATTATCTTCCTCAGACATAGAGCTTCAGCTGCAAAACCTTTTAAAAGAGGCTGCAGCTGTTGGAAAACCAGCTAACTGTCTTTATAACCATGGAAAGGTCTGTGGGACCTGGATATAGACAGGGAGCTGTGGTTTCGGTGCATTATACATGACAGCTAGAGAATGGATATGAGAGAACGTGGCCTTTCTTCATCTGTTCCTGGTGCTACCTCACTAATGCAGAAAATGGCGATCAAGTATGAAAATATATATATATTTCGTTTTATACATGCCTGCTATTTCCTGCATGAGTGAGGTAGCGACAAGAACAGATGACAGAGCCTCAGAGGGAAAATTCCTCACTCGTTTCCTTGCTCTGTTCCTTCTTTTGGATTATAAATACAAGGAGGATTCTCAGCCATCCACTCCCGCCCCTCTAAGTAGCCTTTTACGATATGAAGGGAATATGTCGGCAATATTCTTTCTCCCCTACCCCCAGGTATCAGATCAAGTTAGAGTAAAGTAATGTACTTAGACACATTAGAAAATGAGAAAATCCTAATTACCATCTCACTCATGGAAAAAAATCTAATGATGGGAAGGGGCCAGAAAAGAGTTTTCAGGGTGATTTTGTGATTTTGCCTTTATAAGGGGAGAAGAATTTTGGTTCTTTTTCAAAATCACGAGGCTAATCTGATCTCCCAGTTATGGGATACCCTGGGACTGAATATGTTGACTCAATTTGTTTGAAATTTTAACAAAGAGAACTTTTTTGCATTAAGACTATTATGTTATGTGTGCCTCTATAAGTTATTTCAAGCTGAATTCAAGAACTAAGCAACAAAGGCACTTGCTCTCTATAGCTTCAGAAGGATGCAAGGCCTAGTGAACTACATTCCTCCATTGTATCTATAATGTACGGAAAAAAAAGAGACACGATAGTAAGGTGGCAGGTTAGTCTGGTGTATGGCATATGGGCAGTGAAGCAGGTCTGGTGAATGATAATAGGCTGACTTTCCAGTAATTCTTTTTAACTTTATCTTGATGTTGGGGGTGGAGTCACAGGCAAAGGTCTACATCGAGGCAAGGCCTCAATTGTAATATGAAAATGATTAGAGAAGACATTGCAAGAAGAGAAGGGGTAAACTATATTAAGAGTAAGCAGAAAACTTTCCCTTTAACAAAGGGCATGATGAGTTCTTAATAAAGACATGAAAGGGTAAAGAATCCCAAAGTTTAGCATAACAGAGAAAGAAATATCACAACAGCCCACCCACGAATTGCCAATGATGACAGTAATCATGTGATGTAGTAACTTGCCGAGTACTATGTGTTCTAGCTACTGGGGTAGAGTGAACCAAAAGAGCAGCACAAGGCAAGTGGGTCAAGTTCTGATGCCAGATTGGATGATATGACCAGCTACACTGCCTTAGACTCAACACTGTCTGGTAAGTATAGCATGTGCAGCCAGGCCATCTCCAAAAGCAAAAATTGTACTCCATAAAGGGGCAAACCAATCCTTTATTACTGGAGTAACTGTTAAGGACTCCCAGTTTCTTGGAGGCAGACACAGATATCTGTGGATGGTGGGGTTTCCAGGGCAGGTTTGATTTTAGTGACACCAAATGAGTTTACTGTATTGAGTAGTGGAATTTCATATTCATCAAATGAGACAGAAAGGCAGTGAGGGGATTTCAGAATGAAAGATAGGTCGAAAATGAGTAATAGAGGCATTAGAATTAACCAGGTTGCCACTGCGCAACTGGGAAATCCTTTCCAAGTTTATAAAGGAAAGTTGTGATGAGACAAGATGCAGGTTGAACAAGCGATGAGGCAGATTTGAAAGAAAGGAGTTGTCAGCATGTGAAAAGTCATAAATATGTTTACAGGCTTGCTTCTTAGCCACATTGAAAGGAAACCAGTTCCTGACATTAACTAAAGATAATAAACACTGAATAAAAAAAGACTAAAATTTTGCTGTAGTCCATCATAGAGGGGGTATTATCTTTACTGAAGCATTTCTTATTTAATCAACAACTGCCAATTTTGTAAAAAAAAGAAGGCAAGATTTACACATGGTTCCTTGAACTATACAGACAGCATGGTTCTATGCTGATAAACACATTTCAAATTTTTCTAAGGTTTCAAAAACAAAATGAAATTCTTTTGAAGAATATCGAATCTTACCAATAATGTCAAACCACAGTTGATCATTATCATCATCCTGAGCCTCAATCAACTTAACGTGGTGACCTATGGGATCACTTTCTAGAACAGTCACTCGTGCCTCAGGTTCCTCAAGTATGACAGGCGAGTTCTGAGATGTTTGCAATATAGGCACCAAATTTATGAGAACCAAGCATGAATTGGACTTCTGAGGCCGTCCATTGTCTATAGCTTGGACCTGAAAGTATAAACAACAGCTGTAAAAGAGAAAAGATCTAAAAGCTTAAATGACTACAGACAACACACCAGTCTGTGGAGAGGAAAAGCTGAAAAGCAAAATTACATTTTTACCTATTCTGAACAGATGTCTCTTTACTCTATGAGCATCATGTAAAATAGTACTCATTAATAAATCAACTTGGATATGACCAGATTGACAGTACAAGAGTTTATATAATTGCATGGAAGTATCACAACATAACATCTATAAGATGTATACATAAAATGTGTAGTAAAATACCGTGAATTCATAATCTTCTTTAGGATCCAATCCAGACTTTGCAGATATAACACCAGTTTTTGGATGAATTTTAAATAAGCCATGCCATTTGTTGGACTCTATACTATAACTCACATCACCATTATCATCTTCATCTTTATCTTCAGCCACAACCTGTAAAGAATTTGGCATTTGCTACTTTAAACAGGACAACCATAATCTGGAAAAGAAGAAACAGAAAAAAATTGATCATGATATTTATGGTCAGACTAATGCACTGTTAAACAACATGCAACTACAACATACAGAAAAACAATGCAACGTTTTCTTAAACCTAGTTATTTATCAAGATTCGGTTTCATAGATATTGGTTATCATTTAAAAAAAGAATAAACACTACAGCACTACAATGATACAATACTTATGACCTGCTCTGACCCAACCCTGCAAGCTTCTTACCCTACATATTGGTATATACTCCAGCTCAACCTCATCCTCCACCCCTTGCTGATCTTCCATAATCTCCACAAGTGGGCTGGAGCTCCTATAACCTTTCAAGGAAAGGGGACCTCCCCCAGATCCCTCATCTTCCTCTGCATCCCTCACTCTTTCTTTCTTGTATGGGAGGGAGTAGTCATCATCGGGTGAGGAGAAGTTCTATGCGGCCACATGACAGGGATTAGGGATTAGCTATTAGTGGGTTACTGAGCTAAGCAAAAGGATACAACAAATTGCCACAAATTGTGTATGACAGATTACCATATCATTCCTTTATACCATATAATATCATATGGATGACTTTCATTAAAACAGCAAATCGTACATGAACTGTGGTACTATATCCTTAGTTGACATACACTGTATAATTGGTAATCTGGCCATACACACTAATAAATGGTGACAATGAAAGGAATATATCCATTCACAGAATCTTTTAACTGCTAAGGTAGAGAGCCATCAACAATTTCCTCTTCTCAATGCACCATTAGCACATTTGCTGTATTCTACTCTGATTTATGCACAAGCCATTCAAATTATTTTACTGTTGAAAACAGGCAGGGAATTCTAATATGGGTGTTAAAATTTTGAAGTTAGTATTTCATGTCAATGGTATACCTCTTAAAATGTAACTATAGTCATTGTACTCAATATTGGCACAGAAGCCATGCCCCTCACATAGCTAAGGTAGCTGACTGGTTCATATAGAGAGTTTGTGTCGCTATCCATTTATTCACAATAAGTGTGTAAACTGTGAACACACTTAGAGTGAATAAATGGATAGCAACATGAACACTGTATATGAACCAATTAGCTACCTTAGCTATATGAAGGGTGTGGCTTATGTACCAATGTTGAGTACGATAACTATAATCATGTTTTTGACATTTTGGTATAATACATGGGTTGTAACTGGCATACATGTAGAATCATACAGAATGTGGCCATTTTAGCACTACCAATGAATGAACTGGGTCTATGACTATACCTATTCTCTGGCCACAGTTTGCATTTAAAACAAAATTAATCTTTTGGAAACAGAGTGGGAAAACAAAGAGAGGCCTAATCTAAAAAAAATTGTTTATTGTCTTTTTTTATGTTAGCTGAGACAGCATGGGCAGCTGAGGCCCTAATCATGGCCATCCCATTAACGCTATATGTATACAGTAAACCCTCGATTTAACAGACATGATATAACTGGTTTCAGATTTAATGGAAAATTAAGACTTTATTTACTAAATAACTTTGCAATTCTTACAATTCAATTGGCATCAAGTGATAAAGGAGTTAAAAGAAAACGTGTGAACTGTATATTGTATTACAATAGAGTGTATAAAAAAAATGGCCCATAGGTTACATTCTCGATTTAACGGACTTCAGGTATTAACGAACACCCCCTCTCCCCTATTAATCCATTAAATCAAGAGTTTACTGTATATACCCTAGCCTGAGCCAGGTACCCATTTTATCGACCAACCCCTAGGGGTGGATGAACAGCTGGGTTGACTGAGGACCGACTGCCGTAACCAGGATTCGAACCTATGCACTCAACCCTGGGCGGCCCGTGAATGCGTCACGGTTAGGAACACTAACCGCTACACCACGGGAGTCCATAAATGTTAAAAGTTAAATGTTAAAAAAAGAGTAGGGTATAAGCTTCATTTCCAGTTTTCATTTGGATGTGGAAAGCCTATTGAGGATATTTTTTTTTCCTGTAATGAATTCTATTTTTGAATAATTAGTATGCAAGAGCACTTGAGTTAGAGCATTACATTTCTAGTTCAGCTCAGCAGCTAACACGGTCATGCCTACCACATTAAAAAACTGATAAATTTATCTTCTATACCACTAATCTTTCAATTCTAGACATTTTATGTAACGACACAGCGAGTTAGAGATGGGAATACATTAGTATCTATTAATACCATTATCACAGATTCGCCACAGGAATGTGTATTGTCAATATTTCTGTTCACGTTATATACTTATGATCTGAATGCTCACTTCAGTGACTGTAAAATGTTAAATATGTTAATGACACTGTTATTTTTGGTTTAGTTGGGGGAGATGGCATTAATAATCATGAACTGCAAACATCTTGTGTTGCAACGTGTTGCAATGGATATAATCTTTATCCTGAAAATGGAAAAGCTAAAGAGGTGATATCTGATTTTCGAAGGGAAAAATCACAGTTATGAACAGCTGGCGATTAATGGCAATTTAGTTGAAGTGTTTGATTGCTTTAAATCACTTGGGTGTCGAAATAGACGAGAATCTTAACAAGTCAGATCATATGAAATAAAATGTTAACGAATGCAGACACAGACTGTACCTCTTAAGACCTTTTAGTGTTAAATAGCAGGATCTTGTATAGCAAATATCATCAAGTAACTCCATAGACTTCTATCACTACCTTACGGCAAAGATACCACCACCTGTTTGTGGCACGGAAGACTTGGATACCGTACTACAACAGGTGTGTTCTCTCCTTTTTTTAACTGTCAGTCAGAGCTTCGCTAGAAATATCCATCGTCACCGGAGGCTCTTTCACTTGAGCGAGTCGCCATTTGATTAAAACTGTGCAATCTCGTCCATCATAACTGAAGGCAGAGACTGGAAACCTGCACATGGGTTCACTTATTTTCTGAGTTTTTCACGATGGGCCATTGTCCCTGCACCCGAATGCGCTTTCGACAGTCAGATACCATCTCCGATATCAAATTTGCCACGTACTACATAAGAAATTGTTCCGTTGAACACAGGATCAGTGATGAGTTATAAAACTCGCCAGAAAGACGACGAGACTTGGTAACTGTATCATACCTCGTGTAGTATAATTCCTCAGGGTCTCTCACTGATGGGATTGAGGACCTTCGACCACCTGAACTCGCTTGACAAATCTCCTACAGCTTTTCTCGACCTGTTGTAAGATACGTTGCATCAACAGGTGGAACAGAGTCT
>JAUTZA010097023.1:0-10723 GCA_032273845.1 Panulirus longipes | reverse complement strand
AAACCTAATTTAATATTGGAAGTATGAATTACTTTTGTGAATTCACTGGTCACTGTGACACTTTGCAATATATGTTCACACAATCAGAGTTGATCATGAGATAAAAGTAGTATTAGGAATAGTTTGGAACATATAAGATATTAAGGACAGCTTAGTTTAGTTGTAAATATAGGCCAGATTACAGCCAAAAGGTGGAACAGAGTGCATCCACCATTTGCTAGCATGTAAAATTATGCATGTAGAGGAATCTGCTTCACATTCTAGGAAAATAAGATAAGTGATGCAGTATATCCTTAAGGTTTGTCATTACACTATAATGGTATTGTGCACTCATTCAATGAAACATGTGAACAATTCAGTATCTATTTGAGGTTACCATGGCATTTTTGCAATTTATATGGCAAAGAGAAACGAAAGATACATCACATAAATTTAATTTACGCAACAAAAAGGTTGAGTTAAAATCTTGATTTCTCAAGATTGAAATTATTTCATGTGAAATTATTTTTGCAATCTTGTGTGTGTGACTTAATGAGATTCTAGGCTAAAAGATTACTTCTCTAGTGGTTTTAGATTGATGCTTCAAATCAGGATTGACTTTTCATTCTTTGGATCGTGTAGTGGGGTTCTTGGAGGGGTACAGAAGTCCTGTCTTTTGCATATCAAGGAAAAGGGCCCATGCTTTTTTTTTGTTTAACACAGTGTCCTGAGCTGGGTTACAGAATTTTATTGTTATAAAGATACTGTGGCTCTAATAACTGATGCACAAAACATTTGCAGTCTTTGCTTCGTTGGAGCTAATGATAAGATTCTCTGCCTGACTGTCTTCTCTAAGCAGCTTCTGCTTGGATTATGCTTCTTTTGGGAAGATTCATTACCCAGATCAGACATTGGCCATAGAGTTTCACAAGGAGCTTTTTAATTGGTCATTGTTTGCTCTGGAACGACACCTCATTGGATCTCCGTGCCACCAGAACCAATGTCTCACTTTATATTTACGATTGTCTCCAATTAGAAGGAAGGGTATTTCAAAGAAATCCTTTATCGTTGGCTGATAGTTGATGGAACCATATTATCTCTACCCCAAGTCATCCTTTTAGATAACTGGTTTTCAGAGTTTAGTAATACAGGTAGTCCCTTGTGGACAACATCTTCATGCCAGAGGTACCTTCAGCAATGTTATATTTCTTGGTTTATACCTTGGGGTTTTTGATAGCCCACCTCTGATTCAAGGACCAAGGCAGTCCTAGATTCTGGATACGTTTAGTTTTTCTCGAACTTCTACTGGGAAAGGTTAGGAGCAAGCTAACATTTGACCTTTTAACCTTCTGCTTAGTTTAGTACAGACTGGCCTGAAATATTTCCTCTCTTTTTGAAGAATCTCATGTCTCGGAAGTGAATTGTGCTTGCTTAGACTTTTCTAGCCTTTGTCACCATAGAACAAGGTTAGTAATGCTCTTGCTTCTTGAGAATGCACTTTCAAGAACCGTTGTTTCTAAGTCTGTGTTTTTTCCCCCAACAGGCCTAATTTCAGATTAACTTTTCTGGTCCCTTCTCAAGGGATACTGGTTGCTTTTTTCCCCACAGCTCAAGTGGGAACTTTTAGTCTCAGACCCTTTACAGTCCAGTATTTTTAGGGTATAGCTACCTCCTCAGTGTCTTGTATGAACTCTTTTCTTTTAGTCCTGGGTGTTGGGAGAGAGCCAGTGAATTTCATTCTGTGACTAGACACCAGATCTTGCATTTACTGTCTTTTATGGGTTCAGATTAACTATAACCCTGATATTGTCAAGGAACGATATTAAGTCTAGTAGTAGTCTTTTTTTTTTTGGACAATACAGAAAGAATTAACAAAGCCCTGTGCAAGGATGACATGCAAATCATGAAAAATTCTGCTCTTTTGATATTTTGGACATACTATTTGTTTTAAGGATTTTTCCATCAGGAGAATTGGTTTTGAGTTTCCTATCAACCCACTAGTGAAAGTTTTTTTTTATCTTGATGGTACTTACTTAAAGGTTTTTCTCAAAACCTCCTCCATTGGATGGTACTTATTTGAAGGTTTATCTCTAAACCTACTACATTGGATATGTTCTCAGGCTCACGGGACAAACTGCAGAGGGAAATGTCAGTTTTAAAACTAGAAAAACCATTCCTTTCAGATTTAGTGTCCTGTGAGTAATTTTCCCTGATTTTGTCATCCTGGCTTTTCCCCTCCTTTTTTTTTATTATTTCTCTTACCACTTTTGCCCACTTGGGTGGGCACTCAAGATCACCAAAATGTATGAGGTTTGAGTGGTTGGTGAGAGGTGGGTCAATGGCATAAGTCTGATGGCAGTTACTGATCGCTTGAGGATAAACCCAGAAGATAAGCAGTAGCTGCAGATACCACTGAGTTGTTCGCATAAGTTCAGCATAGGATGCTGCCTCCTTACTGGATATCTCATGCTCGTGGGACACTGCCTCGGAGAGAAAAGGTTTTTCAACTTTCAAGACCCTAATTTTTCTTAGAATGTGCTGGCTAAAAGGTCTGCTATTTACCAGTATCTCTTGATATTTTAGGTTTCACTAACAAGTACGGGCTACTCCTCCCATTCACCTGCCTTCTCTCTATTTTTCTAGTTGTTGCTTATCACTTTGGGAAAGCTACAATGTCTGGCTTTCATCTGCCAAATCCCTCAGTTCCATTTCTTTTTCATTTCCCAGCAGTCACTCAGCATTTGTATACCTGATCCTAAGCACAGACTTTCCTCTGTTAATTTCCCTGGTTCCATAAGCATTGGCTGGGTATCTGCCTCTTGTTCCTTATTCATCCTAGAGTTTTTCCATGTCCTCCATTATTCTGTCATTATTTGTATAATTCTTATTGAATTTCTGTCTTCCAACATGTAGGCCATCCTTAAGACTTTTCAATTCCCTATCTTACATGTAATTTTTAATGGGCATTCCTTCCCTCCTCTATTGTATATCCTTCATCCTTATTGTCGTCACAATCTCATCAGTCATCTAAATACTTGAAATCCTCTCTCTAGTTTTTCAGTGATTTTATTTTCCCCTTTTTAAGTCCTGATCTTCCTTCATTCATGTTGTACTTTTAGACCAGCCTACGTCTTTCCAGGGTGGTTTCATTATTCTGTCTAAGCTAGCCTGTGATTTATTATGAACAGTATCATTTAGTTCATCATCCCTGACATCTTTGTATTTCTACTTGTCTGTCAATTCACTCTTTAGCCTTTAGGCACTCCCCAAATGCTTTGATTGCTTTCAGGCTCATAAGTATTATACAAACTTTGTTTTCCTTAGCAAAAATCTTTGTGTTTTCTCAATAGTTTTCATTTTTATACCTTCAGCTGTGATTCTAAGGGGACATTCAGCCCAGTGTTGCTATGGTTGCTTTTGGTGCCCCTCCCATTTTCCAGTTAGATATGCTGTCTTCTTTGTAAGCCATTAGCTTCTGCATTATCATTCCCTTTTTAAATTTTGGTGTTCCTGTTGCTGTGTATTGTTCTTATTGTCTTGTTCCCAAACTTCATTCCTTAATGTCATAACTTCAGACCATAATGATCTCAAATCCTCCCTTAGCCAATTCCTCTCCTCCCTTAGGTCTTGCATCATCCTAGTCTGTCCATCTATGAACTCCATGAACTAAGGTGGGTAATCAACCTTACCTGGATTTCTGCTTCTCATGTCCCCTTCATAAACTTCATGAAGAAATTTGCTCTTTGTAAACTTTAGAGTGACTTTAGGAATGATCATTCATTGAAGAGAAGGAAAATTGAAAGTATTTCTTGTAGAGAGAGAGAAAGGTTTTCCTCTACATTTAGATCTACCCCTGTTAAATTCTGTCATAGAAAAATGCTTTCATCAGTCATTTCAGTTACTATAATCTATTTGTCATGCTTGTTTTGTCCTTAATTACAAACAAGAGATCTCAGTTACACTTTCCTCTGAACTCCATAATTACTGTATACCTTTATGGAATATGTAACAAGGTGATAAAACATGTTTAGAATATTGCCAGCCTGAGCTTCCCCATTTAGAAATCCTACTTCACATATTTCCTTCACTTTACTACCAGCAGAAACAGAAACAATTATAACAACAACACAAGTAGTAAGAGTGAAAAAAACAAAATATTCTAAAATTTAATCATAGTACTTTAGAAGAATTCATGATAACGTTCTTGCTTTTTGCAACAAAAATGAAAACACAGAGCAGCATTGTTAAGAGTACCACCTCCACTACCAACATAGAAAAAGAGCTACAGAAAAAAAAATTGTTTTCTTACATTGCCTGCTGCCATCATCCCTTTTCAAAAAGAAAAACCTTGTTTAGGAAAGTGATTATAGCAAAGCTGTGGAATTCTCTTCCATCTGTTGTCTTTTCCTCTTCATAGAACCTTTCCACCTTCAAAAATCAGATGTGCAAACATTTAAAGAGATCAGAATATTTTTTCTAGATTGCCATGATTAGGGCATGCTTTTGCCCATGCTATGTCAACCATTGTATAGCAATTAAGTAATGAAAATGCATAGGTATAGTGGTATTAGCTTATGTATGGTATAGTGTTATGGGGAGAGTTAAAGCTGTGCATTGTGATATATTTTATCAAAGTGTATGAATCAGAGAGAATGAAGTATGGATATATGTTCTTAGAAATGCTATAATTTTGACAGTAGGAAGTGATTTTTCTTAAACCAAATATACAAGGGATATTGGCAATGCTGGATATTGATAATTGTATTATAAACAAAAGTACACATAAATTTATGCATTTCATCTATTATGTTTTAATTTGTAGTATTTTGTTATGTAAAATCACAACAGAGTGTGCTTTCAAACTACTGACATATTTATTCATAAATGCCAAGAATTATGTGTATTTATAACCCAAAATAAAATATAGTCTTTAATGAAGTAGCATGGTAATAAAATAATCTCAAAAATTTACTCACATATGACAATTTTGTGGAAGTTTTGTTTAATCATGTACCCTTGGGAATATGTATGTATTTCTGGAATTATTGAACAATTTGTAACTTTTTCTTGCAGGTTACTGTTAGTGATGGACAGTTTGCTTCAAGTGCTGCAGTCAATATTTACATTGAACCAATACCACTTACTGGCTTAAGGTTTAGTGAGGATAAATATTTTGTTGCTGTTGAAGAAAACAGTACCTGTATTGACAAGGTTGCAATGGTTCATGTCTTAGAAAGTAATCTCAATGAACACCTCAAATTCAGCATTCTCAACCCTACTGACATGTTCAGTATTGGAGACACATCTGGTGTTATTCAGACAACTGGAAAACCCTTTGACCGAGAAGTCCAGGATAACTACTTGTTGGTTGTAGAGGTAAGAAAAATGAGATTTTTTTTTCACACCTATAGACAGATCCATATGAGCATCTGCAAGAATTCTTGCATTTTGGAAATCTGTGCCATTTCCCACCTTTTTGACCATCCTAAAGTGTATGAGTCACTGGATGCTCATATGGAGAAACTTACCACCCATACAGTACCCTGCCTAGCCTTGTGACTCTGCAGCACAGTTGATTTGGTAGTTTATTTCTATTCACCTTATTTAGTATCTTGTTTGTCTGGCATATTGCAATCTGCTTGCTCATGACTTGGCATATGGATGGTGTCTTTACCTAAGTGGTTGGTCTGCACTGTCAAATCTGAATCCTTTCTCTTTATTCTGATTTTACAAAGCATGACTTGTATGATCTTTGTTCTGTTTTAAGAATCCTAGATTGGGAAGCACCACCAACTTCATCTCTCATAATATGTCTATGACCATTAGTAGTATTTAATGTTTAAACCTTTTGTTATGCATTTTTGCATGTTATACATATTTTTCTTCCTTCTTTCATACTTTTTTGCCATTATTTGCAATAGTGCAGTAGCACCAGAAATGGAACAGACAAAATCGCCTCATTCACACACATCCATTCTTTAGTTGTCATGTGTCCCACAGATCTGTCCTTGGTTTTCTCCAGCTGCTTCATATACCCTGGTTCAGTCCACTGATAGAACATTGCTCCCTGTATATCACATTGCTCCAGTTTGCTCCATCCCTTACATGCTTTTCACCCTCCTGCATATTCAGGCCAGTGGTACTCGAACCTTGATCCACTCCATCCTTCCATCTCCATTTCGATCTCCTTCTTTCCTTGTCCCCTTCACTTCTGACAGAGTTCTGATGCATACAACTTCTTTGCCAACCTTTCCTCACTCATTCTCACCATTTCAGCACACCCTCTTCATCCCTCTAAACCATACTGTCATTACTTACTCGATTAAACCTCCTTACACCATATATATTTTTTTCATACATGTTCACCATTTCCTGCGTGTGTTCACAGTTCATAATCAGACCTGTTCTTCTGTATGGTAATGTGAAAGATTGGTAACATGAAATTTAAATGATTTTAAGGCATTAGCACTTTATGTTTGCTACAAAACAAAGAAATAATTAATAGTCTTCATTTGAAAACGATGTTATCCTTAACTTCAACCGTTTGTGATACTTTTAACATTTTTAACATCTTCTCTAAAGTGCTAATGCCTTAAAATCATTTAGATTTTTTTTGTTCCCAATTTTTAACATTATTATACAGAAGAACAGGTCTGATTATAAACTGTGAACACACCTAGTGTGAATAAATGGATAGCGACACAAACTTTGTATATGAACCAATCAGCTACCTTAGCTATGGAAGAGGGGCATGGCTTCTGGGCCAACTTAGTGTACAGTGACTATAGTAATGTAACTTATTGAAAAGAACAGTCAAGGGCTTAGCTATCTCATTTTTTACCTCTTTCATTGTCTTTGAATCAAAACTTCTCAGAGCTAGTTGTTCTATTTACTTTCATTCTGTTTATTGCTGATAGTATGTCTTGAACTTTTATGTCAGTTCGTTATAGAACGTTCTCCTCTCTTACTAATGAAACTGGATTTGGGACATGAGTTCTGACTTTGATTGTAAATACAGATGGAAGAAAAGTTAAGATTTTTGCCTTTGCTTCATTGTCAGGCCAAGTCACTGTCTTCCATAAGCAATGGATGAATTGACTGGGTTATAGCTCTCTTGTTGACATAACTATAAAACTTTAGGATTTTTTGTGCTTCATGTTAACATTTACTGTGTCGCTTAAGTCTCTTAGTGAAATGGTATTTGTGGTGTTGTGGTAATGTCTCTTAGTGAAACAGTATTTGTAGTGTTGTAGTAATGGGCGATATCCAGAGCGTATGTGGGATAATGTGACTTACTTTTGTCTGGGGAGTGTGGTTTCTGATGGGTGCATGTCTTGTGGGTTGGGATTTAAGACTAAGGAGGTTGGTTGTATAGTGCTTGTTATTTCAGTGTGTATGTTTTTGTCAGTTTTATTTTTGTTGGGGATGGGGGGATCTGTGAGTAGAAGTTACTGAAGAGTGAGGCAGAGATAGTCATTATATTTCTACTCAGGCATTAGAGGTTCATTTAAGAGTGGTTAAGTGAGAGGGGTGTAGAGCTGTTGCATAGAATTGGGTACTAAACATGTTGAAGTGGGTCTGTATTGGTAGGATCTTCGTTTTATTGTGAAGGTGTTGAGTGTTTGTGATTGCAAGGCAACCAGTGGTTGTTATGTGTGCACTATTTTGTATGGTTTGTAGCTTTGTTATATTTGTGTTTAAGGGGATGGAAGACCAGGCAGATGAGTCATAGTTTAAAGTAGAGTGCATGACTTTTTTGTATAGGATTTTGAGGGATTCATTTTCTCGTCCAAATCTGGTGCCAGTCAGTGTTCTGAGGGCATTTAATTTGTATGTTACTTTTGTGTTGGTGTGGGAAGTGAATCTCATGTGTGTCATATGTGATACCTAGAGAGTTTGGTTGGTTCAGTGGGAGATACTGTCCATTTAAGGTGACTGGTGAGTGTGTCTGCCTAGGGTTGAAAAAGTGATTGAAGACTTCTGAGGAGATGCAGACATTCTGTTCATAGTAATCCATTGTTCCAGTGTGTAACATAGTACTTCATGTTTGATGTTGCTGCTGTAGTGTTACAGTGTTGTGATGCTTGTGAGATTATCTGCATTTGAAAGGACTGTTAGATTTGGAACTCTGTACCTTCTCATGCCTTTCCTAATAACTTTGACCTGGCACTTTTTAAAAGACAGGCTTTTCACTTCCTCCAAAATTCATATATACTTTCCTTTTTCTCTTTTTTTCCTTTCATTATCCTCTCCATAGTTCAATCTGGGCCCGGCCTTGATGTGGACTTTTGTCAGTGATTGGAGCTTCCATTGTTCAAAAAAAAGAAAAATGGTATATTCAGTGAGCACTATGTGTTATCTCTGCCACATCGTAGGTACTTGTAGGTAGGTACTCATATCCCAATTGAAAGAAAGTGATATTATCCTGGACTATGCTTTCTTTGATCTTAGTGATAATTTTAGTATTGTAGATCTTTGCATCTAATGATTGAAAGGTGATGGATAAGGAGAAACATATTTTCTGTTCTGATTTTGTGTCATTTTTTCCCAGAACCAGTAATTATAATTCCTTCTTACATTTACATGTACTGCTTGAGTATGTCTGTGGTTTGTATGCATGTTTCTTGCTGTTCAGCTGTGTGATAATTTTACCATATGAAAATGTCTACCTTAATATAAGGATCATAAGAATGGTTTTTCTAATGATATATTGTTAGATAATGGAATTATAAACTGATGGGCTGAGATATTCCTGGTCTTGGTATGGAAATATGATTGGCCATTTTCACATTTGTATCTTGATTATAGAGCTGGATGATTATAAAAAAAATTCTTCTAATGTTAATTATTCTACTCAACATTAAATGATTGTAGTAGTTTTATTCTAGTATGATAGTATGGTTAACTGTGTGGAAGAGACTTTTGTCTACTATGATGCAAGAGGGTATAACCACTGTTCCTTGTCACTCTGGGTTCCTTAATTGTTTTGAGGCCCCATGCTTAGTTTTAAGACAAATGTTGCAAACAAATTTGCTAAGTGAAAGATTGTTCAAGTTTTAGTGTGTTTCTTTGGCTAGTGTTGGTTTATACAGTAAGCCATCTATTTAATGGACCCAGAACTAATGGACTTTAGAAATAATGGACCAATCCACGACTACCTATTTGTGTCTGCACTGTCAAATTAAGCTCAAATCTGGTCTTTTAGAATCATCTAGGCTAGCTTCTGGTCGATGCATGTACAGTAGATATGTGTATACAAAGCTTGACCCTTGACTGACCCAGTTTGTTTACAGGTGCTTTTGTGCTGTTTCATCTCCCATTTGTGCTACAAAAGCAGATTTTTAGCTTTCTTTCTCACATGCAGTGTGTATTGTAATAGTCATCATGGGTCCTAAGATAATGAGAAAAGAAAGCATGTAAATATGAGTTAAAGTCAGAAATTAGAACTTATCAAGAAGCTTGTGTCTGATGTGTTTGTTGGCCTTTATGTGATGTTAGTATGGTGTTGAGAAGTCCCCAGCAAGAGGACATTGCTAAACCTCAAGTCAACAACTTTCAACTGGGCAGCTGCTTTGAAGGACATGAAGATAAGAATACTTGCCAGTGGCTGGAACAAGCTCCGTACTAATGTGGATGCTGAGCCTGATCTTCAGGGTTGAGAGCCAGGAGACTACCATGAAATTACTTGGAAGACTGGAGAAAATGATGCTACTGAGGACAATATTGCTGGCTGGCTTGAAGATGATGAGGTTGATAATGGGTACCACTATTTCACATATGAGGAGATTGCAGTTGATGTTTTGGCAGGTAAGACTCGTGAAGAAAGGGATGGCACATCTGATGAGGAACCTAAACAGGTTAAGGCCAAACTTGTTATGGGCATTTAAGAACCTTAAGGGAAATCATGATAAGGAAGCAGCACCAAGGCAAAACCAGCCAGAGCATGACTCTCTTTACAAACCTGTTGCTCCTTGTCCTGCTACACCTTCTCTAGAACCTTTTATCAGACCAGCAAGAGGTCACCAGAATCTTCTGGAAGCAGCAAGAGAATCATTTTGCACACCATACTCTGAATGCTCTTTATTGAAGTGTCCCCACTGTACATTACAGCAATTTACACTATCAAGATTTACTAGATACAACAGGTAGGTTGATTCACACAGTGTACAGTACAGTATTCAAAACTAGCACTTTGCCATCTGCCTCATCCGAATGTCTGCAATGGTCGTCAGCAGTCAACACTAGGTCAAGGGCATCCTTACACCTTCTTGGCTGATTTACAATTTCATGAAGGATTTTAGATCAAAGATCAAGCTAACCTAAACAATTGCCTTCGCTTCTGATCTACCTCCAGAGGTGACCACCTAATGAATGCATGAATAAAATCTTCGACAATACTTCCTCCTTTACTAAACTTGAAGGAGACTTATACCAGAGAACTTGAGATTCCTCGGTTTGTTCTTGGGGCCTGTATACCGCATTACCAATAGCCTGTCCATGGAGCATATACCGCAATATTAACAGCCTGTCCATGGTATATATACCGCAATATCAATAGCCTGTCTATGGAGCATATCATCGTACCTTAACATTTCTACTTATGCCAAAAAGTTTACATTTTGTGCCTTTTGTTTAACTATGTCTCAGGTACATGTCTCCCGGTTTCCACACTACGTAATCAGATCTTCCAGGCTTATGTCCACGTGAAACTGGAACGACCCTGTAGTCTTGGCCAGGGTGAGTA
>JAUTZA010095919.1:0-10729 GCA_032273845.1 Panulirus longipes | reverse complement strand
CGTTGCTCATAGATATAAGAACATTATTATCATTAGTACTGAAATGGTCATTTCCCCATTAGGGTTGATTATATCAGAGTAGTTAGCGATCCCCAGCAACTACGCAAAAGGTCATGGCTTGAATCCGCCATGTTGAGGGACCTTATGTGTTGTATGGAAAGTATGCTTTAATATGCACTACATACCATTTTCATATACGTCCAATGTATGACAGTAAGTTCTGTAAATTGATGTCTACTAGGTATGTGAGATTGATGGGAAATGACCGGTCTTGACCACGTTGCTAATGGATATGAGACGATGGGTATTCGATTACTAGTAAGCTAATAGTCATTTTCCTATCTGGGGCGATCATAGCCAAGCGGATAGCGTTCACAGCTACCACGCAAAAAGGTCCAAGCTCGAATCCTTGTTTTTCGAGGGTATTATGTGTTTTATGAA
Organism: Panulirus longipes; assembly: GCA_032273845.1. Lineage (NCBI taxonomy): Eukaryota > Metazoa > Arthropoda > Malacostraca > Decapoda > Palinuridae > Panulirus > Panulirus longipes. Next base: position 10,288 of record JAUTZA010095919.1, on the reverse strand, counting down.
AAGCCCGTGTATATATACACAATATTCCTGTTCATATACATGCACATGTATGAAAGTAAGTTCTGTAAAATTGGTTACTACTGGTTACGTGAGCTTGATGGGATTTCACCGGTCTAGACCCTGTTGCTCATAGATGTGAGACGAAGGGTTTTTCGATTACTATTAATCGAATTGTCATTTTCATATTAGGCGTGATAATGGCAGAGCGGTTAGCGTTCCCAGTTACCACACAAAAGGTCATGCTTAGATTACTTTCTGTCGGAGGCCATTATGTTTTCTATGAGAAGCTCGTGTTTAAATGCATTATTTTGCCTGTGATCGCGCAGTTTTCATAGAACACTTGTTACCTTGCATCAGCAAGGATTCGAACCTGAACCTTTTGCTTGGTAGCTAGGAACGCTAACCGCCTGTCTATGATTACCCTTAATAGAAATGTGACTATTCGATTTAAGCAATCGAATGCCCATCGCCTCACATCCATGAACAACGGGGTCCAAACCGGTCGAATCCCATCAGGCTCACATAACCATTAGTCAATAATTTTACAGAGTATAGTGCATATGAACGCACACTATTCAAAGAATACATAATACCCTCCAAAAGCAAGCATTCGAACCTGCACCTTTTACGTATTACATGGGAATTCTAACCACTCGGATATGATCGCTCTTGATAGGGAAATAACTATTCGATTACTAGTAATCGAATACCCTTCGTCTCACATCCATGAGCAATGGGGTCGAGACCGGTCAATTCGTTCATGATCATATAAACAGTAATCAGCAATTTTACAAAACTTCCTGTCACACATGTGAAGAATATGAATAAGAATATCGTGCATATGTATGCGGAATTTCATTACAATACCTAATGTCCTCAAACACGAAGGAGTCTAACTTGGACCTTTTGCTTGGTAGTTGGAAACAGTAAGCGCTCGAATATGATTGCCCGTAGTAAGCAAATCACTTTCCGATTACTAGTAATCGAAAACCCTTCATCTTACATCCATGAGCAACGGGGTCTAGACCGCTAAAATCCAACCAAGCTTACAAAACCAGTAGTCAGCAATTTTACTGGCGTCACTGTCATACACATGGAAGATACGAACAGGAATATAGTGTATATGTACGAGCACTTTTCCTGAAGGACATAATACCCTCTAATAGCAAGAATTCAAACCTGAACCTATAGTGTGGTAGGTTGGAACACTAACCGCTTGGCTATGGTCGCCCCTAACAAGTAAATGACTATTTGACTACTATTAATCGAATACCCTTCGTTTCATATCCATGAGCAACGGAGTTTAGACTGGTCAAATTCCATCAGGATTACATAACCAGCAGTCAGCAATTTTACCGCCGATGCTGTCATACAAGTGGAAGATACGAACAGGAATATAACGTATATGTACGCACGCATTTCATTTAGGACATAATACTATTCAACAGCAACGATTCGAACCTGGTCCTTTTGCCTAGGAGTTGGGAACACTTTATCATTTTGCTATAGTCGCAGTATTCAAATACGCTTCGTCTCACATCCATTTGCAACGGGGTCTAAACCGTTAAAATCCCATCAGGCTCACATAAATAGTAGTCAGCAGTTTTACAGTACATAATTTCACACATGTGGAGGTATAATCGTGTTCTTATACCTTCAGAGGTGTGACACTCAGTTCTGTAAAATTCATGACTATTCTTTATGTGAGCTTGCTCGGATTTGACCAGTCTAGACAGACATGCTCATGTGTTTGAGACAAAATATATTCGATTACTAGTAATGGAATGATTAGTTCCCTTTTACGTATGATCATAGCCGAGCGGTTAGCTATCCCAGCTACCTCGCAAGAGGTCCAGGTTACAATCTTTCCTGTTGGAGGACATTATTTATTCTTATGAATAAGTGTGTTCATATACACTATATTTGTTTTCATATACTTCTATGAGGATGACAGTAAGATCCTTAAAACTACTGACTACTGTTTATGAGTGCCTGATTGAATTTGACTGGTCTAGAATCCTTTGCTCATAGATGCGAGATGATGGGTAATTGATTTTCAGTATTCAAATAGTCATTTCGTTGTTTGGGGTTATCATAGCATAGCGGTTGGCGTTCCCAGCTACTACGCAAAAGATCCAGGTTCAAATCTTTAATTTTAAAGGGCACTATGTGTTTTATGAGGATATTATGTATTCTACTGAAAGTGTGCGTTCATATACACTATATTCGTGTTCATATAACTCCAAATGTAATAGAGCAAGTTTTGTAAAATCATTGACTAATGGTTATGTGAGCCTGATGTGATTTGATTGGTCTGTACCCCGTTGTTCATAGATATGAGGCGAAGGGTATTCGATTGCTTGTAATCAAATATCCATATCTGTATCAAAGTTAATCATAGAGAGGTGGTTAGCGTTCCTAGCTACCACGCAAAACGTTTAGGTTCGAATCCTTGCAGTTACAAGTGGTTAGCGTTTCCAACTATCACGCAAAAGGTCTTGGCTCGAATTCTTGTTGCTGCAGGATATTATGTGTTTTATGAATAGTGCACGTATATATGCACTATATTCCTGTTCATATACCTCAACATGTCTGAGAGTAAGTTCTGTAAAATTACTGACTACTGCGTGTATGAGCCTGTTTGGATTGGACCGATATAGACCCCGTTGCTTACATATGTGAAACAAAGGGTATTTGATTACAAGTAATCGACTAGTCATTTCCATATCAAGAGCGATCATAGCCGAGCGGTTAGCTCTCCAAATTACCAAGTAAAAGGTCCAGGTTCGAATCCTTCCTGTTGGAGGACGTTATGTATTCCAATGAAAGTGTGTGTTCATATGCATCATAATCGTGTTAATATACCTCCATGTGTATTATGGTAAGTTCTGTAAAAGAATTGAATATGGTTTCTGTGAACGTGATGGGATTTGATCGGTCTACACCTAGTTGCTCATAGATATGAGACGTAGGGATTCGACTGCAAGTAAGTAAATAGTAAATTCTCTATTAGGGTAGATTATAGGCAAGCAGTTAAAGTTCCCAGCAACCACACAAATGGTGCATGTTCAAATACTTACTGTTGGAGGACATTATGAATTCTAATGAAAGTGCGCGTTCAAATGCCCTAAAATCTTGTTAATATACAAACGTGTGTGAAGGCAACTTCTGTAAAACTCCTGACTACGTTATATGTGAACCGATGGGATTTGACCGTTATAGACCCCGTTGTTCATAGATATGAGAAGTACATTATTTGATTACTGGTAATCAAACGGTCATTTTCCCATTAAGGTTGATCATATCAGAGCAGTTAGCGTTCCCAGCTACTACGCAAAAGGTCATAGTTCGAATCCGTCATGCTGAAGGGCCTTATGTGTTCTATGAAGAGTGTGCGTTTATATGCACTAAATTTGTGTTCATATACCTGCAGTGTATGACAGTAAGTTCTATAAACTGCTGACTACTTGTTTAGTGAGATTGCTGGGAATTGACCGGTCTAGACCACGTGCTAATGGATGACAGGATGAGTATTCGATTATTATTTACCTGATAGTCATTTACTATCTGGGTCGATCATAGCCAAGCGGATAGCGTTCCCAGCTACTACGCAAAAGGTCCAGGATCGAATCCTGGCTGCTCGAGGGTATTATGTGTTCTTCGAAAAGCACGTTTTCATATACACTATATTCTTGTTCATGTACCTGCTTATGTATGAGAGTAAGTTCTGTAAATTTGTTGACTAGTAGTTATTTGAGCTTGATGGGATTTCACCTGTCTAGACCCTGTTGCTCATAGATGTGAGACTAGGGGTATTCGATTACTATTAATCAAATTGTCATTTCCCTATTAGGCGTGATAATGGCAGAGCGGTTAGCGTTCCAAGCTACCACACAAAAGGTCAAGGTTAGTCTCCTTGCTGTTGGAGGCCATTATGTGTTCTATGAGAAGCGTGTTTAAATGCATTATTTTGCATGTGATCGCGCAATTTTCATACAACGCTTAATACCTTGCAACTATAAAGATTCGAACCTGAACTTTTTGCGTGGTAGCTAGGAACGCTAATCCGCTATCAATGATTAACCGTAATAGGGATGTGACTATTCGATTACAAGCAATCGAATACCCTTCGCTTCATAATCATAACAACGGGGCCCAGACCAGCCAGATCCCCTCAGGTTCACATAACTGTTAGTCAATAACTTTACAGACCTTACTGAGCACATTTGGAGATATATGAACACGAATATAGTGCATATGAAGGCGCACTTTCATTAGAATACATAATATCCTCAAACACGACGAATTCTAACCAGGACCCGTTGCGTGGTAGCTTGGTACGTCAACCGTTTGGCTATGATTAACACTAAAAGGAAAATGGTTATTTCAATGCTATAAATCGTTTGTTCTTCATTTCAAATCCTTGAACAACGAGATCTAGACCGGTCAATTCCCATCAGGCTCATATATACAGTGGTCAGCAATTCTACAGAACTTAATGTCACACATGAGAAGGTATGTGAATATGAATAGAGTGCATATGATCACATACTTTTCAAAGAATACATATACCCTCCAAATGAAAACATTCGAACCTGCACTTTTTATGGATTACGTGGGAACGCTAACCACTCGGCTGTGATCGCCCCTAATAGGGAAATGACTATTCGATTACAAACAATCGAATACCCTTCGTTTCATATCCATAAGCAATGGGGTCTAGACCGGTTAATTCCATCAGGCTCATATAACTACTAGTCACCAATTTTACAGAACTTCCAGTCACACATGTGGAGGATATGAATAAGAATACAGAGCATATGTAAGCGCAGTTTCATTAGAATAGGTATTGTCCTCAAACACGAAGGATTCTGACCTGGACTTTTTGCGTGGTAGTTGGAAATGGTAACCGCTCGATTATGATTACCCCTAATAAGCAAAGGAATTTTCTGTTACTAGTAATCGAATACTCTTCATATCATACCAATGAGTAACTGGGTCTAGACCGCGCAAATCCCACCAGTCTTACATAACCAGTAGTCAGCAATTTTACCGACGTTACTGTCACACACGTGGAAGAAACGAACAGGAATGTAGTGCTTATGTACGTGCACTTTTCCTAAAGGACATAATACCCTCTAACAGCAAGCATTCGCACTTGAACCTAGAGTGTGGCAGATGGGAACACTAAGCGCTCGGCTACGATCGCTCCTAACAGGTAAATGACTATTCGATTACTAGTAATCGAATACACTACGTCTCATATCCATGAGCAACGGAGTTTAGACTGGTCAAATCCTATCAGGATTATACAACCAGTTGTCAGCAATTTTGCCGCCAGTACTCTCATACAAGTGGAAGATACATACAGGAATATAGCGTATATGTACGCACGCATCAAGGATTCGAACCTGAACCATTTGCCTAGTAGCTGGGAACGCTAACCACTCTGCTATGATCGCAGTACTCGAATACACTTCATCTCACATCCATGAGGAACGGGGTCTAAATGTCTCAAATCCCAACAGGCTCACATAAGTAGTAGTCAGCAATTTTACAAAACTTACTTTCACACATGTGGAGGTATAATCGTGTTCTTATACCTTCACTGGTGTGACACTCAGTTCTGTAAATTTCATGACTATTCTTTATTTGAGCTTATTCGGATTTGACCAGTCTGGACAGCGTTGTTCATGTATTTGAGACAAAGGGTATTCGATTGCTAGTAATCGAATATTCATTTCACTATTAGTGGCGATCGTAGATGAGCGATTAGTGTACCCACGTAATACGAACACGGTGCTAGTTCGAGTGCTTGCTTTTGGAGTGTCCTATGTCCTTTTTGAAATGTTTGCCTTCATATGCACTACATTCGTGTTCATATACCTCTAACATGTGTGACAGTAAGTTCTGGAAAATAGCTGACTACTGGTTATGGGAGCCTCTTTGGATTTGGCCGGTCTAGACCCCGTTGCTCATGGATTTGAGATAAAGGGTATTCGATTACTAGTAAAGCAATTGTCATTTCCCTATTATGAGCGATCATAGCCTAACCGTTAGCGTTCCCAGCTAACACGCAAAAGGTACAGGTTCGAATTGTTCTTGTTGGACGACAATACTTGTTTTGATGAATATGCACGCACATATGCTTTATATTCGTGTTCGTATAATTCCACGTATTTAGTAATAAGTTCTGTAAAACTACACACTGCTCTTTATGTGAGACTGATGGGATTTGACTGGTGTAGACCCCGTTGTTCATATATGTGAAACGAAAGGATTCGATTGCTAGTAACTGAATAGTCATATACCTGTTAGGGGCTATCATAGCCAAGATGTTAGAGTTCCCACCTACCACGGAATAGGTTCAAGTTCGAACTATTGCTGTTCGAGAGTATTACTTGTACTGTGTTCGTTTTCATGTACTGCCACATGTGTGATAATAAGTTCTGTAAAATTGGTGAATGCTGGTTATGTCAGCCTTATGGATTTGACCTGTCTAGGCCCCGTTGCTCATGGATGTGAGAAGAAAGGTATTAGATTACTAGTAATCGAATAGTCATCTCCCTTTTTCCAGCCATCACAGCCGAGTGGCTAGCGTTCCCAGGTATCACGCATAAAGTCCTGGTTCGAATTCTTTTTTGCTGCAGGATATTATGTGTTCTATGAATAGTGCACGTATATATGCACTATATTCCTGTTCATATACGTCCACATGTCTGACAGTAAGATCTGAAATATTGCTGACTACTGCTTATATGAGCCTAATTGGATTGGACCGGTATAGACGCCGTTGCTCACATATGTGAGACAAAGGGAATTCGATTACTAGTAATCGAACAGTCATTTCCTTATTAAGGGCGATCACAGCCGAGCGGCTAGCGTTCCAAGTTACCACTCAAAAGGTCCAGGTGAGAATCCTTCCTGTTGAAGGTCATTATGTATTCTAATGAAAGTGTGCATTCATATGCATCAAAATCGTTTTAATATACCTCCATGTGTGTGAGGATAACTTTTGTAAAACGACTGAATAATGTTTATGTGAGCCTGATGGAATATGACTTGTCTACACCTATTTGCTCATAGATATGAGACGTAGGGATTCGACTGCTAGTAAGTAAATAGTAAATCCTCTATTAGGGTCGATCATAGAGGAGCAGTTAACGTTCCCAGCTTCCACACAAATGGTGCATGTTCGAATACATCCTGCTAGAGGACATTATGAATTCTAATGAAAGTGCGCTTTCACATGCACTATAATCGTGTTAATATACATGCATGTGTGTGAGGGTAAGTCCTGTAAAACACCTGATTTCTTTATCTGTGAACTGATTGGAATTGACCGGTATAGACCTCGTTGCACATAGATATGAGAAGAACATTACTTGATTACTAATAAAGAAATGGTCATTTCTCCATCAGTGTTGATCATATCAAAGCAGTTAGCGATCCCATCTTCTACGCAAAAGGTCATGGTTCAAATCCGTCATGTTGAAGGTCCTTATATGTTCTACGAAGAATGTGAGTTTATATACACTATATTCGTGTTGATATACCTCCAATGTATGATAATAAGTTCTGTAAATTGATGACTACTAGTTATGTGAGATTGATTGGAATTGATCGGTCTAGACCACGTTGCTAATGGATATGACACGATGAGTATTCGATTACTAGTAACCTAATAGCAATTTTCCTATCTGGGGCGATCATAACCAAGCGGATAGCGTTCACAGCTACCATGCAAAAGGTCGAGGATCGAATTCTTCTTTTCGAGGGTATTATGTGTTCTATGAAAAGCACGTGTACATATACACTATATTCCTGTTCATATACATGCACATGTATGAGAGTAAGTTCTGTAAAATTAGTGACTACTAGTTATGTGACCTTGCTGCTCATAGATGTGAGACGAAGGGTATTCGATTACTATTAATCGAATTGTCTTTTCCCTATTAGGCGTGATAATGGCAGAGCGGTTAGCATTCCCAGCTACCACATAGAAGGTTAAGGCTAGACTCCTTGCCGTTGGAGTCCAGTATGTGTTCTATGAGAAGTGTATGTTCAAATGCATTATTTTACACGTGATCGCACACTTTTCAGAGAACACCTGATTCCTTGCAACTGCAAGGATTCGAACCTGATTTTTTTGCGTGGTAGTTAGGAACGCTAATCGCCTGTCTCTGATTACCCTTGATAGGAATGTGATTATCCGATTACAAGCAATCGAATACCCTTCGCCTCATATCCATGGACAACGGGGTCCAGACCGGTTAAATCCCCTCAAGCTCACATAACCATTAGTCAAGAATTTTACAAAACTTGCTCTAACACAAGTGGAGTTATAAGAACACGAATATATTGCATATGAACGCGCACTTTCATTAGAATATGTAATGTCCTCAAACACAAAGAATTCTAACCAGGACCCGTTGCGTGGTAGCTTGGTACGTTAACCGCTTGGCTATGATCAATACTAATAGGAAAATGACTATTCCGTTACTAGTAATCGAATGCTCTTCATTTCAAATCCATGAGCAACGAGGTCTAGACCGGTCAATTCTCATCAAGCTCATATAAACAGTAGTCAGGAATTTTACAGAACCTACTGTCACACATATGAAGCTATGTAGTATGAATATAGTGCATATGAATGAACACTTTTCAAAGAATACATAATACCATCCAAAAGCAAGCATTCGAACCTGCATCTTTTTAGTATTATGTTAATCGCTCGGCTATGATCGCCACTAATAGGGAAATGACTATTCGATTAATGGTAATCGAATACCCTTCGTCTCACATCAATGAGCAATGGGGTCTAGACCGGTCAATTCGTTCATGATCATATAAACAGTAGTCAGCAATTTTACAGAACTTCCTGACACACATGTGGTGGAGATGAATAAGAATAGAGTGCATATTAACACGCAATTTCATTAGAATACGTAATGTCCTGAAACACGAAGGATTCTAACCTGGACCTTTTGCGTAGTAGTTGAAAATGGTAACCGCTCGAGTATGATTGCTCCAAATAAGCAAATGACCTTTCGATTTCTAGTAATCGAATGCCCTTCGTCTCACATCCCTGAGGAACGAGGTCTAGACTGTTCAAATCCCACCAGGCTTATATACCCAGTAGTAACGAATTATATCGACGCTACTTTCATGCACGTGGAATATACGATCAGGAATATAGTGCAAGCACTCGAACCTGAACCTATAATGTGGTAAGTAGGACTCCTATTCGCTTGGCTATGATTGCCCCTAACAGGTAAATGACTATTTGACTACTATTAATCGAATACCCTTCGTTTCATATCCATGAGCAACGGAGTTTAGACTGGTCAAATTCCATCAGGATTACATAACCAGCAGTCAGCAATTTTACCGACGATACTATCATACAAGTGAAAGATACGAACATGAATATAACGTATATGTACGCACACATTTCATTTAGGACATAATACTCTCCAACAGGAAGGATTCGAACCTGGACCTAGTGCCTAGTAGCTGGGAACGCTAATCTCTCTGTTATGATCGCAGAAATCAAATACACTTCGTCTCACATCCATGAGCAACGGGGTCTGAGCCGCTCAAATCCCATCTGGCTCACATAAATAATAGTCAGCAGTTTTATAGAACTTACTTTCACACATAAGGAGGCATAATCGTATTCTTATGCCTCCACAAGTATGATACTCAGCTCTGTAAAATTCATGACTACTGTTTATATGGGCTTGCTCGGATTTAAACAGTCTAGACAGCGTTGCTCATGGATTTGAGGCAAAGGGAATTCGATTACTAGTTATGGAATAATGATTTCCCTTTTAGGGGTGATCATAGCCGAGCGGTTAGCGTTCCCAGCTACCTCGCAAGAGGACCAGGTTAGAATCCTTCCTGATGGAGGATATTATGTATTCTAATGAAAGAGCGCTTTCATGTACACTACATTCGTTTTCATATATTTTTTGGGGGATGACATTAAGATAAGTAAAACTTCTGACTACTTTTTATTGGTGTCCGATTGGATATGACTGGTCTAGAATCCTTTGCTCTTAGGTTCGAGACGAAGGGTAATCGATTATTAGTATTCAAATGGACCTCCGTGGTGTAGCGGTTAGCGTCCCTGACCGTGACGCACGCACGGATCGCCCAGGATCGAGCGTATAGTTTCGAATCCTGGTTGCGGCAGTTGGTCCACAGTCAACCCAGCTGTTCATCCATCCCCAGGGCTTGGTCGATGAAATGGGTACCTGGCTCACGCTAGGGTATATATGTATAT
>JAUTZA010094817.1:0-10741 GCA_032273845.1 Panulirus longipes | reverse complement strand
TACACACCAGTCTAGCCCCGTTCCTTAACGCGTGCAGTCACGCATCGCCGGCTCATATCTGTACGTCCTTAATATAGTCTTGAAAGTGAAGTGCTGGTTTCACTTGAACCTACAAACCCTCTATAGAGACACCACATAACGCAGTGAGTAACTACAGACACCACCTCCAGTCACCCCACAAAAGCACAAATGACACCACCTCCTACTGCCCCACACAAGAAGACACGACACCACCTCCTACTCCACACAGGCAGACAGGACAACACCTCACACCGCCCCATACAGGCAGACATGAAACCAACTCCTACCGCCCCACATAGCAGACATGACACCAAGTCCTATGGCACCACACAGGCAGACATTGCATCATCATACCTCCCCACACAGGCAGATGTGACATCACCTCCAACTTTCCCAAACAAGCAAACATGACACCACCTCCTATTGTTCCAAAGAGTCACACATTACATCACCTCCTTCCATTCCATGCAAACAGAAATGACATCATCTCCAAACACCCCACACAGACAGACATGACACATCTACTAACCCCCACCCCCCACACAGGCGCACATTGCATTACCTTCTACCATCCCAAACAGTCAGACATGACACTACCTCCTACTGCCCCACACAGGCAGACATGACGCCACCTTCTACCACCCCACACAAGAAGACATGACACCGACTCCTACCACCCAACACAGGCAGACAGGACACCATATCCTACCGACTTACACAGGCATACATAACACCACTTCCTACAGCCCCTTACAGGCAGGCATGATGTCACCTCCTTCCACAACACGCAGACAGATATGACACCAAATCGTACTAACCCAAAAACGCAGACATGACAGCAGCTGCTACTGTCCCACAGAGGCAGACATGACACCACATCCTACCACCCCACACAGGCAGACAGGACACCATCTCCTAACACCCCACACAGGCACACATGACACCGCCTCCTAGTGCCCCACACAAGCAGGTATGACATTACTTCCTACCGCCCCACACAAGAAAACATGACGTCATCCTCTAACACCCTACACAGGCAGACATGACACCACTTCCAACCACTCAACATAGTCAGATATGACACCATCTCCTACCTCTCACACAGGCAGACATGACACCATATTCTACTGCCCCACACAGGCAAACATGACACGACCTCCTACTGGCCCACACAGCCAGACATGACGTCACCTCCAACCAGCCCACACACGCACACATGACACCACCACTAAGTACCTAACAGAGGCAGATATGACACCATCTCCTACCGCCTCACAGAGGCAGACATGACGCCATCTACTACCCCCCATACATGCAAATATGACATCACCTGTCAAACCACACAGACAGGCATGACTCCACCTCCTACTGTCCCACACAAGAAGACATGACACCACCTCCAACTACCCCACACAGGCAGATAGGACAACAACTCACACCGCTCAATACAGGCAGACATAACATCACCTCCTACCGCCCCACAGGGGCAGATATAGCATCACCTGATACTTTCCCCTAAAAGCAGACATGGCACTACCTCCTACTGCCCAACAGGTAGACATGACACAACCTCCTACCGCCCAACACATACTTTTATTATACCATCTCCCACCGCCCCACACAGGCACAGATGACACCACCTCATACCACCCCACACAGGCAGAAATGACACTACTTCCTACTGCCCCACACAGGGCGACATGATATAATCTCCTATCACGACACACAGAGAGATATGACACCAAATCCTACCGTTCTAAATAGGCAGTCATAATACCACCTCCTATCGCCCCACACGGGCAGACATGACACAACCTCTTAGTGAATCACAGAGGCAAACATGACGCTACCTCCTACCAGCCCACACACGCAGACATGACACCACCTCCAACTACCCTACATAGGCAGATATGACACCACCTGCTGCCGACACAAGCAGACATGACACCAACTCTTATTGCCCAACACAGGCAGACGTGAAACCACCTCCTACCGCCCCAAACGGGCAGACATGACACCTCCTCCTACTGCCTCATACAGGAAGACACTACCGCCTAGCACCCCACACAGGTAGACATAGCACCACCTCCTACTGCCCCACACTGACAGACATGACACCACCTCCTACCATCCCAAACTGGCAAACATGATGCCATATACCACGCCATAGACGCAGACATGACACCACCTCCTACTGCTCCATACATGTTGTTATGACACCACCTCCTACCGTCCCACACAGGCATACATGACACCACCTCTTACGATCCCACACAAGCACACATAACACTAACTCCTTCCACCCACATAGCCAGACAGGACACCATATCCTACCGCCCTGCAGAGGTAGACATGACAGCACCTCCTACTGCCCCACCCAGACAGATGTGATATTAATTCCTACTACCCCAAACGGGCACACATGACACCACCTCCTACAGCCCCAAATAAGCAGACAGGACACCACTCCTACCACACCACAAAAGCAGATATGACACCACCTCTTACCGCCTCACTTAGGCAGACAGGACACCACCTCCTACCACCCCACACAGGCAGACATGACACCACATCCTACCACTCCAAACAGGCACACAAGACACCACCTCCTACTGCCCCACACAGGCAGACATGACACCACCTCATACTGTCCCACACAGTCAGACATGACACCACCTCCTACTGCCCGAGACAGGCAGACATGACACCACCTCCTACCGCCTCACACAGTCAGACATGACACCACCTCCTACTGCCCCACACAGGCAGACATGACACCACCTCTTACTGCCCCACACAGGCAGACATGATAACAGCTCCTACCATCCCAGAAAAGCAAACATGACACCACCTCATACCGCCTCACACAGGCAGATATGACACAACCTCCTACTGCCTCACACAGGCAGACATGATATTACTTCCTATCACGCCACAAAGGCAGACAGGACACCACCACCTAACGCCCCATACAAGTAGATATGACACCACCCAATATTGACCCACACAGGCAGATATGACACCACCTCCTACTCCTCCACACATGTTGTTATGACACCACCTCCTACCGCCCCCAAAAGAAGACATGACACGACTTCCTACCATTCCAAAAAGGCAGACGTGAAACCACCTCCTACCATCCTACACAGGCACACAAATCACCACCTCCTACTGCCCCACACTGGCAGACATGAAACTACCTGCTACCGCCCAACACAGACAGGCATGACACCACCTGCTACCGCCTAACACAAGCAGACATGATAACACCTCCTACACCCAACACAGGTAGACAGAACACCACCTCCAATTGCCCCATACAGGCAAACATGACCCCACCATCTAACGCCCCACGAAGGTAGATATGACACCACCTCCTACTGCCCCACACAGGCAGAAGTGACACCACCTCCTACTACCCCACACAGGCAGACATGACACCATCTGCTAACAACCCAAACAGGCAGACATGACACCACCTCCTACTGCCCCACAGAGGCAGACATGACATCACCTCTTACCGCCCCACTAAGGCAGATATGGTATCACCTCCTACCTCCCACACAAACAGACGTGACATCACCTCCTATCTTCCCAAACAAGCGGACATGACACCGCCTCCTACTTCCCCACAGAGGAATACATGATACAACCTCCTACCACCCAACACATACTTCTATGAGACCACCTCCTACCGCCCCACACAGAGACATGACACCACCTCCTACCGCCCCACACAGAAAGACATGACACCACCTCCTACCACCCCACGCAGGCAGACATGACACCACCTCCTACACCCGTACACACAGGCACATATGACATTACCTTATACCAACCCACACAGACAGACATGACACCATCTCCTACCTCACCACACAGGCAGACATGGCACCACCTCCTACCGCCCCATATAGGCAGATATATCACCTCCTACCGTCCCAAACAGTCAGACATTATATCACCTCCTACCACTCCATATGCACAGACATGACTGCCTACTACTGCCCCTGACAGGCAAGGAATGAAGCCACCTCCTTCCCCCCCTCCCCCCAGAGAAGCACATGTGACATCACCTCCTACCACCACACACAGACAGATATGACATCAATTCCTACTGCCTCACACAGGTAGACATGACACCTTCATTGGCAGACATAACACCACCCCCAACCTCCTCACACAAGCAGATATGACGCCACTTCCCACCACCCCACACAGATAGAGAGGACAAACCCTCAAACCGCCCCACACAGGCAGAATAACACCAAGTCCTACAGCCTCACACAGGTAGACATGACAGCATCTCCTACTGCCCCACACAGACGGATATGACATCAATTCCAACTGCCCCAAACAGGCAAACATGACACCTCTTCCTACTGCCCCACACAGGCAGACATGACACAACCTCCTGCCGCTCAACACAGGCAAACATGACACCACCTCCTACTGCCCCACACAGGCAGACATGACACCAACTCTTACCGCCCAACACAGGCAGACATGACACAGCCTCTTCCGATCCCACACAGGTAGACATGATATCACCTCCTACCACCCAACACATGCATTTATGACACCACCTCCTACCGCCCAATACAGGCAGACAAGACACCACCTCCTACTGCCCCATACAGGCAGACATGACACCATCACCTAACGCCCCACTGAGGTAGATATGACACCACCTACTGCCACACACAGGCAGAAATCAGACCACCTCCTACTTCCCCACACATACAGACATGACACCATCTCCTAGCACCCTACACAGGCAGACATGACATCACTTCCTACCACCCAACACATGCTTTTATGACACCACCTCCTACCGCCCAATACAGGCAAACAGGATACCACTTCCTACAACCCCTCTGAGGCAGACATGACACCACCTCCTACTGCCCCATACAGCAAGACATGACACCCACTCGTACTGCCCCACACAGGCAGACATGGCACCACAACCTAACGCCCTAGAGAAGTAGATATGACACCACCTATTACTGCCCCAGAGACGCAGAAATGACACCACCTCCTACTGCCCCACACAGGCAGACATGAAACCTTCTCCTAATATCCCACGCAGGCAGACACGACACCACCTCTTAACACCCCACAAAAGAAGACATGACACCACCTCCTACCACCCAATACATGCTTTTATGACACCACCCTCTACCGCCCAATATAGGCAGACAGGACACCACCTCCCACTGCCCCATACAGGCAGACATGACACCATCACCTAACGCCCCACTGAGGGAGATATGACACCACCTTCTACCACCCAATGCAGGCAGAAATGACACAACCTCCTACTGCCCCAAACAGGCAGACATGACACCATCTCCAACTGCCCCATACAGGCAGATTTGACACCACCTCCTACCCTTACACAGAGACAGACATTACACCACATCCTACCGCCCCACACAGGCAGACATGACGCCACCTCCTGCCGCCCCTACCGGGCAAACATGACACAACCACCTGCTACCCAACACAGGCACGTATGACGCCACCTCCTACCAGCCCAAACACGCAGATATGACGCTAACTCCAACTGCCCCACATAGGCAGACATGACGCAATCTCCCCACACTCCACAAAGGCAGACATGACACGACCTTTTCACACCCCACACAGGCAGACATGACACCACTCCTGCTGCA
Organism: Panulirus longipes; assembly: GCA_032273845.1. Taxonomy (NCBI): domain Eukaryota; kingdom Metazoa; phylum Arthropoda; class Malacostraca; order Decapoda; family Palinuridae; genus Panulirus; species Panulirus longipes. The sequence continues at coordinate 5,042 of JAUTZA010094817.1, read as the reverse complement.
CAACACAGGCAGAAATGACAACACTCCCTAACGCCCCAAAAAGGCAGGCATGACAACAACTTCTATTGACCCACATAGGCAGACATGACATCATCTACTGCCTCACACAGGCAGACATGACACCACCTCCTACCACCCCACATAGACAGACGCTCCTACCACCCTACACTGACAGATGTGACATCACCTGCTACCTCCCCAAATAAGCAGATAAGAAAACTGTTTTTCTACCACCCCACACAAGCAGACATGACATCAATTACTTCTACTCCACAGAGACAGACATGACTTCAACTCCAACCTCTCCACACAACCAGACATGACAGAACCTACTGCTGCTCTACACAGGTAGAAATGATACCACCTGCTACTGCTCCACACATGAAGATATGACGTTATTTCCTACCGCCCCACACAGGCAGACCTGACATCACCACGTACCGCCCCACACAGGCAGACATGACATCACCTTTTACCTCTTCACACAAGCAGACATGACATCACCTACTTATGCCATACAGAAACAGACATGATATCACCTCCTACCTCCCTTACAATCAGACATGACACCATCTATCTCCCTAAAGAGGCACACATGACGAGACCTCCCACTTCCACACAGAAATATATGACACCACCTCCTACTGTCCCACATACGCAGACATGGCACCACCTCCAACCTCCTCACACAGGCAGACATGACACCAACTCCTACCGCCCCACACAGACAGATATGACATCACCTCCTACCGCCCTACTAAGGCAGACATGGCATCACCTCCTACCACAACACACAGGCACATATGACAAACCTCCTGCCTTCTCACACAAGCAGATATGACGCCACCTAATTATGTCCCAAACAGACAGGCATGACATCACCTCCTACCACCCCACATAGACATACATGACACCATCTTCTACCTCCCCACACAGGCACACATGACATCACCTCCTACCGCCCCATATAGGCAGATATGACATCACCTACTACCTCCTCACACATGATATCACCTGCTTATACCCCACAAAAACAGACATGATATCACCTCCTACCTCCTAAACAATCAGACATGACACCATCTCCTACCTCCCCACACAAGCAGACATAAAATCACCTCCTACCACCCCATATGGGCAGATAAGACAACACCTCCTAACACCCCACTCAGGCAGACATGACACTACCTACTACTCCACGTGGGCAGACACGACACCACCTTCTACAGCCCCAAACAAGCAAACATGACACCACCTCCTACTGCCCCACACAGACAGACATGACACCACCTCCTAACATCCCACAAAAGCAGAAATGACACCACCTCCTACCACTCTACACAGGCAGACATGACACCACCTCCAACCACCCCACACAGGCAGAAAGGACAACACCTCATACAGCACCACACTGACAGATATGACACCGACTCCTACAGCCCCACAGAGGCAGACATGACACCAACTCCTACTGCCCCACACAAGCAGACATGACACCAATTCCTATCGCCCCACATAGGTAGACTTGATATCCCATCCTACCTCCCCTCTGAGGCAGACATGACATCACTTCCTACCTCCCCACACAGGCAGACACACCACCTCCAACATTTCCAAACAAGCAGACATGACACCATCTCCTACCGCCACACAGAGGCGGACATGACACTACCTCTTACGATCCCACACAGGCAGACATAACATCACCTTCTACCGCCCCACACAGACAGATATAACACATTATTTCTACCTCCTTACACACGCTGACATGAAACCACCCCCTTGCCGCCACAAACAGGCAGACATGACATCACCTACTACCATTCCACATAGGCCGACATGAAACCATCTCCTACTGCCTCATACAGGCAGACATGACACCACCTACTACTGCCCCATACAGGCTGACATGACACAACCTCATAACGCTCCATACAGGAAGACAAACACGACCTAACCTAACCTACCTCCCAAAACAGGCAGACACGACATCACCTCCAACATTCCTAAACAAGCAGACATGACACCACCTCCTAACGCCCCACACAGGTAGACAAACACGACCTCCAGCTGTCCCACAGAGACAGTTATGACACCACCTACTACTGCCCCATACAGGCAGACATGACACTACCTCCTACCGCCCCACACAGGTAGACAAAAACGGCTTCCTACTGCCCACACAGGCCGACATGACACCATATCCAACTGCCCCAAACAGGCAGATATGACACCACCTCCTACTGCCCCAAACAGGCATATACGACTGCACCTCCTACCACTCCACACAGGCAGACATGTCACCATCTCTTAACTCTCCTCAGAGGCAGATATGATACCAATTCCTGCCACTCCACACAGGCACACATGACATTACCTCCTACTGCCCCACACAGACAGACATGGCACCACCTCTTACTATATCACAAGGGCACACATGACACCACCTCCTACCGCCCACACAGGCGTACATGACACCACCTCTTTCTGCCAAACACAGGCAGCCATGACACCGCAACCTACTGCTCCGCACAAACAGACATGACACCACCTCTTACCACCCCACAGAGGCACACATGACACCACATCCTACTGCCCCACACAGGCAGACATGACACCATCTCCTACTGCCCCACACAGGCAGACATGACGCCACCTCCTACCGGAACACAGAGGCAGACATGACACCACCCCCTACTGCCTCATACAGGCAGACATGACACCACCTCCTACTGCCTCATGCAGGCAGACATGACACCACCTCCTACTGCCTCATACAGGCAGACATGACACCACCTCCTACTGCCCCATACATGCAGACATGATATCACCTCCTACCACCCCACAAATGCAGAAACTACACCACCTCCTACTGCTCCAAACAGGCAAATATGACACCTTCCAACTGCCCCACACAGGTAGGATGAAACCACATCCTGCCACCCTACACAGGCAGACATGACACCACCTACCACCCCACACAGGCAGACAGGACAACACCTCAAATTTTACCGCACAGGTAGACACGACACCAGCTCCTACCGCCCTATACAGCAGACATGACACAAATTCCTATCGCCCCACACAGGTAGACATATCACATCCTATCGCCTTACTAAGGCAGACAAGACATAATCTCCTACCTCCCAAAACAGGCGGACACAACATCACCTCCAACATTCCTAAACAAGCAGACATGACACCACCTCCTAACGCCCCACACAGGTAGACAAACACGACCTCCAGCTGTCCCACAGAGACAGTTATGACACCACATCCTACTGCCCCAAACAGGCAGATGTGACACCACCTTTTACCAACCCACAAAGGCAGACATGATACCACCTCCTACCACCCCACATAGGCAGACATGACACCAACTCCTAACGCCCTACACAGGCAAACATGACGCCAATTCCTATTGACCCCACAGACGCACACATGACATCAGCTCCTACTGTCCCACTAAGGCAGACATGACATCAGCTCCTACTGTCCCACTAAGGCAGACATGACATCACCTCCTGCTTCCCCAGACAGACAGACATGACATCACCTCCTACTTTCCCAAACAAGCACATAAAACTCCACCTCCTACCACCCCACAGAGGCAGACAGGACACCATAAACTACAGTCCTACACAGGCAGATATACGCCACCTCCTACCACCCCAAACAGACAGACATGACACCATATCTTACCACCCAACAGAGGCATATAGGACTCCACCTCCTACCACTCCGCACAAGCAGACATATCACCATCTCCTAACTCTCCACAGAGGCAGACATGACGCCAATTTCTGCCACTCCACACAGGCACACATGACATCACCTCCTACCATCCCACACAGACAGATATGACATGACCTCCTACTACCCAACAGAGGCAGACATGACATCACCTCCTACCGCCCACACAGGCGTACATGACACCACCTCTTTCTGCTAAAAACAGGCAGACATGACACCATCTCCTACCTTCCCACACAGGCAGACATGACATCACCTCCTACCACCCAACACAGGCAGACATGACACCACCTCCAAACAACCCACTTAGGCAGATATGACATCACCCCTACTGCCCCACACAGGCAGACATGACACCACCTCCTACCAACCAACACAGGCACACATGACACCACCTGCTGCCTTTTACAGGCATACATGACACTACCTCCTAACGGCTCACTTAGGCAGACATGACATCACCTTCTGCTGTCCCACACAGGCAGACATGACACCACCTTCTGCTGCCCCACACAGGCAGACATGACACCACCTCCTACCGCCCCACACAGGCAGACATGACACCACCTCCAACAACACCACACAGGCAGACATGACACCACCTCCTACTGCCCACTAGAGGCACACATGACACAAACTCCTACCATCCCACACAGGCAGATATGACACCACCTCCTACTGCCCAAACAGGCAAACATGACACCACCTCTTACCACCCCACAAAGGAAGACAGGACACCATCTCCTACTACCCAAACAGGCAGACATGACACCATCTCCTACCACCCCACACAGGTTCAGAAAACACCACCCCCTAACGCCCCAAACAGGCAGACAAGACATCACCTCCTACCTGTCCACACAGGCAGACATGATCCCACCTCCTACCACCCCAAACGGAAAGACAGGACACCACTTCCTACTGCCCCACACTGGCAAACATGACACCAGCTCCTGCCGTCCCACACAGGCAGACATGACACCATCTCCTACCACCCCAAACAGGCAGACATGACAACATCTCCTAACACCCCACACAGACAGACATGACACCACCTCCTACCACCCAACACAGGAAGACAGGACACCACCTCATACCGCCCGAAACTGGCAGGCACGACACCATCTCCTACCGCCCCACATTTATATATGACATCACTTCCAACCACCCCACACAGGTAGACATGACATCACTCCCTACCACCCCAAACAGACATACACGACACCACCTTTTTTTTTATGTTAGCTGAGACGGCACGGGCAGCTGACGCCCTAATCAAGGCCATCCCA
>JAUTZA010091511.1:0-10754 GCA_032273845.1 Panulirus longipes | reverse complement strand
TTCAATAATGCAATCATGGGCGGTACCTAAAGCATGTAATCAAGATAAAGAGTTAACACAGACACAAAAACACCTGTTAAACCAGCCTATTTTAATGTAGCATTCATGTACATTGAACATTTATTCACCTATGTCCATTTATCTATCTATATCTCTGATACCTGTTTCCTCCTGGAACTCCCACAGAGGGGTGACCACAGCAGCAGAGGCTCCATAATTAGTGAACTCCAGTGCTGCTTCTTATCCTTTAGTGCCTCACCATTCACAGGCCAATGGCAGAGGGCAACTCAAATGCAGTGTTTGTAGAGGCTCCTACCTAACGTTCTTATTGACTACTTCTAACTAATGCTCCTGCCTAATGTCCCTAACAACTACTTCTACCTAATACTCCTGCCTGAATGTTCCTACCTACAACTTCTATTTATTGCTCCTACCATTTTGCCAGAAGTAAGGCTAACCATAGTGCTCACTGCAGGAAAATCTAGAGTTATGAAGAATTAGCAATGCAAGTTAAGTGTTGTCAAGTGTTTTTTGTGACAAAGAGAGATTGTATATTTGTATGTTTGTGGACAGAATGTCAGTAGTCCACATGTGCATGCAGCACAGAGAAAAGACAGCTACCTGGGTCAAAGGAGTGCAACTTGACAACAACTGAAGTGCTGGCTCACTACGCAGCCATCACTAACCCTCCGAATACCCAGGTGGGTAGTATTGGTAATATACCTCCCTAGTCGTTGGCTGCCTACCAACTTCTACCTACAAATTTACCTATAACCCATGATTAACCATTAAAATGCTAATCAAATGCAGTTAATAATTTCTTTTTCTATGGTGAAGGCTCCAGTCATGTGCAAATCTATTAATGTGGCTAAGCTTTAATTGAAACATGAAAAGAGTTACAGCAAAGGAGAAACATGGAGAGGAAAATATTAATATAGTTTTGGAAGTGGACAATGTGCCTCTTAAAAAGAGGCAAGTCATAGTTGTTAGGGAAAACAATGGGGCTTAAAGAATTATAAAACCTCACAATGTAGAGAAAGAAACAGATATTACAGTGGACAACCCATGGGTTACCAATGGCAACAGTAATTTGTGACACAGTAGCTTGCCAAGTTCCACAGAGTGTAGCTAATGGCTTGGGCACATCCAGTTCTTGGAAGCAAAAACATAAGTAATATCCATAAAGGAGAGGAAAGAGAAAACACTACAGTGTAGGGCAAGGGGGTCAAATTTTGAGGTCAGAATGAGACAGTTGATAAGTTGAGCTGCTTTGGACTCAACTATGTTTAGTACATAGTGCTAAAAACCTCCCTAAATGTGAGAGCAGCACCTCATACAAGGATGGATCAATCCTGTGCATAATAAGAATAATTGTTCAAAAGAAAAGAACTTGGGGCATCTCAAGCAGGCAGACTTTACTATTCATGTAATATGAGGTTTCTAAGATGGATCAGATGTTACAGAGATACCAAGTACATCTACAGAGTTGAGTTGTGAAATTACAGATTCATCAAAAGAGATGGGAAACTTGTGAAGGGTTTAGAGAAACAGAGCAGACTTGAGTTTTAGGGGCATTAAACTTAACTTGGTTCCAAGTGCCCCATTAGGAAATCCTGTCCAAGTCTGAGTTTATAGAAGTTGTGATGATATGAGATGCAGGTCAAGCAAGGGAGAATGATGCAGATTGTTGAGGTTTACAGTGTTGCATAGAGTCTAAGAGCATCTGGTTATCTCTTTAAGAAAGAAAATTGATGATAAAAAAAGAGGAAGGATGTAGGACATAGGCTAGAACCCTTAGGTACAATGCTGTTGACAGGGAAATAGGAAAAGGTTGATCCAACAACAGTTGTAAACATAAATTGGTCATAGAGGAACCCAGATATGAACAAACTGAGAGAGGAAATTGGTGATGAGACCCTCCCTAATGCTGTGTCCTATCAAGGGCAATAATACAGGGTTTTCCTAAGTCTCTGAAATAATGACCAGACATCAGTAAGACTAAAAAGGATATTATTGATACATGCCTTACAATAACCATACTGATGATCAGAAATAAGATGGTAAGATGTAAGATGTTTGAGAATACTGGAACTGAGGAGAGATCCAGAGACTTTGGAAATAGTGTAGGTCAAAAGCAATAGGATGATAGTTGGGAGAGTTAAATAGTCACCCTTCTTTAGGAAATGCTTTAACAATGCATGTTTACAAAAGAAGAAACTAAGATCATTGCCTACCATCCACGGCCAAGTCCTACACACTAATGTATTGTTTATTTTTGCCACTTCATATGTCCTATTACAACCAACTGCCAGCATGTAACACCCTTCTATGCCAAATACCATACTGATCTAATTCATTCTGTCCCATGCACATTTCTAAACCTCCTGAATGTTTAGACCCCAATATCCCAAAGTCTCCTGCACTTCAATCTTGATCTATCCCTTCCCAAAGCTTCCTGCAATTGACACAGATTTCTTTGGTCAGTCTTTCTTCACTTATCCTCTCCATATATCCAAACATTTCAGCATAACCTGGTCATCTTTTTAAATTATACTGCACTTACAACCAGTACTACCTCTGACATGATCTTACAAGATCAACCCATCTTACACCACATATTGTCCTCCAGCATTTCATTTCCAACACATCCACCTTGTTCATTTCTTTAGTTATCAGTGCTCAAGACTCACATCCATAAAACACTGTTAGGACTACAGCACCTTCAAACATACCCATCTTTGCCTTAACAGACAGGGATCTCTCCTTCCGCACAATCCTTAATGCATCTATCACTTACCCTATGACTTACTTCAATCCTCTAGCTTCTAATTGCTGCCACATCCATTCTCAGGTACCTGAAGCTTTCCACTTCCTCCAGGTCCTTCTTATTCAAACTTACATTCAAATTAATCTGTATCAATACCTTACTGCACCTCATTGCCTAACTTATGCTCACAATTACTTCTCCTTTCGCACAATCTCTCAAACTCTGTCACCACGATCTGGAATTTCACTCCTGAGTCTAGCACCTGAGTTGGGCTATTTGCAAACAACTGACTAACTAAGGCTCATAGGTCCCCTCCACTTCAGCATACTGTAGACCTGCACCTCACTCCACACCTTTTACATTTACATCCCTAATCTCTTATGAAGAGAATAAGCAGCTAAGATGACAACACACACCCTTGACGCAGACCTGCCTTCACAAGGAACCAATCACCCTCCAACCATCCCACTTGCACATATGCTTTAAACTCCCGGTAAAACTCCCCAGTGCTTTTAGTAGGTTTCCTTCCCCATCATATATTTGTAAAACCTTTCACAAGGCACCTCTTTGAACCCTGTCATACACTATCTCCAAAGCCATAAACACCACATACAAATTTCTCTCTTTCTCTATGTATTTCTCACACAATTTCTTCAAAGCCACCATCTACTCCTCACATCCTTTACCAATCCTGATGCAACAATGCTTTGTGCCTCCCACCACCCTCTCAATCACTGCTCCCCCATACAACTTACCAGGTACACATTAACAAGCTTATATCTCTGTAGCTTGAATGCTCAGCTTCGTCCACCTTGCCTTTATAATTATACAAGCATTCTGCAAATCATCAGGCATCTCACCATGATCCATACACTGGGTGAAAACTATAACATACCAATTAACAACACAGTCACCCACTTTCTTAAGAAATTCAACTCCAGTACCATCTACTCCAGCTGTGTTGCCACATTTCATCTTATGTAAGGCTTTCACCACCACTTCTCTCATTACCAAACCACTCTCCACAACTCTCTCACTTCGCATACCACCCAACCCAAACACCTTACATCTGCCATCCTGTCATCAAGCACACTCAAAAGTCCTTCAAAATACTCTCCATCTCCTCACTTAATCATTATCTATTACCAATTCCCAATTTGCCCCTTCCACCAATGTTCCCATTTGTTTTCTTGATTTTCACACACTATTAACCTCCTCACAAAACATCTTATTCTTCCTGAAGTTTACTGATATTTAACCCAGCTCTCATTTGTCCTGTTTTTCAACCCTTGCAGCTTCCTCTTGACCTGCTGCTTTCTCTAATATGTCCCCCTAATCATTTGCACTCTTTCAAGTAAGTACCACCCATATATCTCTCTTTTCTCTTTTATAAGGAACTTCACTCTTCATCTCACCACTCACTACCCTTTCTAATCTGCCCGCCTCCCAACTTATGCATGCACTATGCATCTCTCATAAATGCCAGCACTGCTTCCCTGAATATCTCCCATTTCCGTAGCTTTGTTTGTACTCACATTTTGCCATCATAAACTGGATCTCTCTTGGTATTTCTTCACACAAGTTTCTTTTCCAAGCTCATTTACTCTCACCACTCACTTCTCATCTGTAATGTTTCCTCTTTTCTGAAAACCTTTACTAATCTTCACTCTTGCTCCACACCATGTTCAACATTTATTGTATTCTCCAACATTATATTACCACCGTAAAATCAACATCGTACTGTACTCATAATCAAAAGATACTTTCAGCACATAGCTAAACAGGTTAAGTACTAAGGTGCACAGCTAAACAGGTAAAGTACTGAGGCTGGTTCATGCTTACGAAGACATGAACAAATTCCATCACATACTTGACCAAGTGATGTCATACAGCTGAAATTAGTACATTTCAACTTCAAAAATAGTCTTATATATTTCAACAAAACCTATGAAAAATCCAAACTAAACTCACCAGCCAATATCTACCTTAAAGATGAATATTATAGTCGAAATACACTGATGTTGCATGTAAAATCACCTGGTCAAGTATGCATTGGAATCCAATCTTGTCTCTACGAACATAAAGAATATGCAACAACAGCTTGCACGTGAACACCATAGCAACCACCAATTTTTCAATAATAACAAGAATAAGGTAATATATTGTAAGGTTTTATAAGGGTCACATAATTTCTCGTGATTCTTTATGTATTTTAGCTACATTTCCCTGATACACGTAGCCCTCACCACTAAAATCTTATTTACTATCAAATAACAGGTACAGTACACTAAATATTGTTCTGCTCCTTATATTCTATTGTTTAAAAGCTACATTACCTTTGTAAAACAATGTCACTCAGTATTCAAAGCTAGTCTTGCGTAGCTAAACTTTTAATTGGTAAATTTACGGAGTAGAAGTAAATTATAATTAACTTACAGCTTTGGGGAAATATAAATATATCAATGGACTCTTAGCTGAGTAGATGTGATCTAGGTTGGGTAAGCATGATTTCAAACAATACTTCTTTCTTGAAAATAAGTAAATGTGCGGGGACTTCTGTGTTCCAAGAAACTGAAGGGCCTATGAAAGTGAAATACTACTGTAAATCAAGAGAAGCTTTGAAAATCTCGAGTAACTTCACCACAGAGCTAAGACTTACCTTAATCACAATTGAAGCATAACAACATTTTTGTCAACTTCCTTCTGCTGTACTGGTTCCATGCAACAAGAGGAAGTAAACACACTCAGCAACTACAGCAGCAAACACAGTCATTGAACAATTCTTCCTGCAACTGAATGCAAAAGACACTGTAATTCACATACTTTTTTCTAAATAACAAGAAAAATCCAATTTACCTCTCCAACTGCAGTAGCTTTGAATATAGGGTGATTTAATTTGGCAATGCTTGTGGTTAGAATACAATAACAGTTGCAAAGCATGATTTGGATCATTATAGTTTATCAAAATATATCAAATTAGTATGGATAGCTGAGTTATTTGGTTCCAGAAAAATGTGGAGTTGACTAATGTCAAAGGAGGTAAAACATTTCTAAACAAAAAATCAGAAAGACATAAGACAAGCTCATCTAACCTCCCATAGTAGCCAAATGTATGGCTGAAATATACCAACAATAAATTGGTCTGCTGGTGGGATCACAATGAATGGTTGCTTGTGGAGAAGTTGGACAGTGGCATACATCTATCATCTATTTGTTGACATTCAGCTGCATTTGACAAACAATCATAAATTCAAATGATATGTTTTGACCAAAATACTGAACATTAAATCTCATCTACTAGAAAGGTTAGATGAGGTTTTCATCGATTCTGTTGATTTTCTATAAGTGTATTACCTACTTTTATATTAGCATCACATTATGTCAGTAAAAGAAATTTGTAAGAAACTGCAGTCTTTTGAAGAAGTATGTGTTTGTCTAATGAGTTTCAACATTATCTTTCTTCTTTAATGGCAGAACATATGGACAGCTGGTCAGGGTGGCTTTGTGTGCAAATGGGATTCAGAAATGAAACGTTGTGTGAAGATATTTCCTGTAACAGACCATTTCGTGGAGGACTCTTCTGCTGTTGGCCTGACATCTTCCCAACCAGGACTACGAAGTCTTTCAGCTGCTCAGGGGACTAACACTCCCATCCTGGTTGCAACACAACATGCTGAGCTCCTTTGCATGGATGCTGAAGGAAAAATCAGCGTTTTGATGCAGGTTGGAGCTTTGTTTCTGCCTCCATGTACCTTAATTTTCATTACATTTCCACATATAAGCCTTTGTCATTGGCAGTCTCCCTCTCATCTCAAACCGTAACTCCATATCTCAGTCTGATACATCTCTTGCATCTTTCCCTGAAGACTTATCATTCTTGTCTCCTGCACATCAAAGTCACTGCATATTTCTACATATATTTTGCCATACTACCATCCTCCCACATGCATACATCCCCATGCTGTTGTCTGGCAGGCAGCCTCTTACTATGGAAGTACTACCCTTTGGGTGTCAGGAGGGTTAGTAGCTGTGGTCCAGTGAGCCAGCACATTCCCCTCCCTGTCCCAAGTTGTATTTTCTCCTACCTCACCTGCACTTGGATTGCTGGTACAGTATTTGCTCCACAAACATACAATTTTTTCTGTTTTGCATGTAATATATGACACATATAACACTCAATATGTTATTCTTAACCCCATATTTCTCCAATTCTCCATAGTATATTAAGGAAATACACTACGGCATTACCACTCCATTTCTGATTCAGAGCCTTGTCATCAGGTGAAAAGGGCTGAGTGGTATCCGGGACTTTTTTGACCTCCTTCAGTGACTTGGACCCACCTCAGCTCTACTGATACCCCTCCTACACCTTGCTCTTTCTTTATTCATTTCTGAAACATTCACAGTCTCAGATCCAGCCTCCCTTCAGATGAACACCATCTGTCTACTTTTTCATCTGATCTTCTAAGAGAAACCCAACTTAACAAAGTTGCTTCTTCTCTTCACTGTCAAATCATTAATTGAAATCTTTGCCAATGTTTCCACTCTAAGGTTGGTGTTTGTGCTTATTGTAGCATGAAAACACCCATTGCTTGCTGTTGGGATGTTTAGTCTCCCAACTTTAAAGCCATTAGGCTGAACATTTCTTTGTTGTCTACAACTTTGCACTTATCTTTCATGCATTTTCCCACAATTCTTCTATAATTAACTCTTCAACTTCTTAACCTCCTGTCAAAAGATGTTGCTCTCTTCACATCTGTGCAATGAAATGCTAAATGCAAGGGATTTCACTGTAGCCTACACCTTATAAAATTGCTAGGATCTACTTGGGATGATCTTAGTAGAGTCAAGATTCTCTCCTTTTACTTCCTCAACAATATGAAACAAATAAACACCGTATATACTTTCCTGATCATCATGTCCATTACTACGACACAATTGACTTCATATTTAACCTTGAGTTCTTCTATTGTACCACTATTCTATCCCAATATGATCTTCTGACCAAAATCTTATTTTTATCACATCTGAATGAGCATGTTCACACTCTATCTATCCCCCTTTCAAAACACTAACATTGGCACCTTGAGAAGAGTCACTGATCTTCCTTGCCCATCTTTTGTGCTGACTTTCCTAATATCAATACCATTGTGTTGGCCAGAATGTCTCCAGCTCATTTGAACAAATCTTAGGCAACCTGGATAGCATGCACTGTTATTCTGATACATTTTGGATAATCTTGAGTTTTGCACAATGGAGGCTCCAGTCATGGACAGAAGTCCACATCAAGACTAGGCCTGAATTAGAATATAGAGATGTTAATGAATGGGACAAACAGAGACAAGGGAAAGTATTTATGAATTTTGGAGGAAGTGAAAAACCTGTCTTTTAGAATATGCCAGTTCATAGTCATTGAGAAACACATGAAGGGATACAGAGTTCCTAAGCTTCGAGGTGTAGGGAAAGAAAGAGTTATCAAAACAACCCACCCTTGAGTTGCCAATGGCCACACTGTGATCATGTCATGCAGAAGCTTGCTGTGTATTTCATGGTCTAGTTAGTGGTAGGGGCACACAAGCAGCCAAGTCTTGGGTGCAAAAACCAAAGTAATACCTATATAAGAGGGAAGGTGAACCAACATTTTCGCACAGGGCAAGCAGGTCAACTCGACTCTGACAAGTAAGGATGCAAAGCTAGAGCCACCCTAGATGAGAGAGCAATACTCCATACAAAGACAGATCAGCCCTTTGTATAAGTGGAACAACTGTTTAGAAGAAAAGATATTTTGACATATAACAGGACTCCCAATTCCTTAGGTGCAAATTTAGCTATTTCTGTAATGTGGGGTTTCCAAGGTAGAGTGGATGTAACAGTAATACCAAGTATGTTCACTGAGTCAAGAGGTAGACTTGCAGAACCATCAAAGGCGAGAGGGAAGTTGTGAGGAATTTTTATTAGAGAGATGGGTAGAGACTGGGTCTTGGAGGCAATAAACTTAACCAGATTTCACTTGCCCTACTGAGATATCCCATCCAAGTCTGATTTTATATAGGAATTTGTGTCAAGACGAGATGCAGACCCAGTGAGAGAAGAAGGAGCAGAATTGAGGGACACAGAGGACATTTAGTTATTTGTGGAAGAAAACAAATCGGTGATGAAAAGGAAAAAAGTGTAGGGGGCAGGACAAAACATTGAGGGCCACTGCTGGTAATGGAGAAAAGGGGAAAGGCTGATCCATTAACAACCACAGAGGTAGTCTGGCCAGAGAGGAAGCTAGATATGAGGGAGCAAAGTGAGGGGGGAAGCCAGAAAAGGGAAGCTTAGAGATGAAATCTTGATGCCACACCCTGTCAGAAGCTTTGGATGTGTCAATGGCAGCTACATAAAAGTCCCTGAAGTCTTTCAGGGATGATGAACTGACATTACTAAGATAGGAAGAATGTCATCTGTGGATTGTGCCCTATGGAAGCCATACTGTTGACCAGAGAGAAGACTGTGAGATTTAAAATGTCTAAGGATATGGGAGTTGAGGAAGGATTCAAATACTTTGGAAATGGTAGATGTCAAAGCAACAGAACGATAGTTCAAGTGATTAAAACAGTCACCCTAGGGATGGGATATACCAATACATGCTTGCAATAAGAAGGAAAAGTTTTAGTTTTTAGCAAGCACAGGTGGAAGTTCAGAAGCACACTCTTTCAGTACATGGGGATGGATGCCATCAGGACCATAAACCCTGCTTGTGTCCAGAGGTAAAAGCCCTTTTTGGACAATTAAAGAAGAGATTATGGGAAGGGGTGTAGGATTATTAAGAAGAGCATTGGGGTGAAGGAATGTTAGAGTCATCTAAGGTAGAGGAGAAACGGTAACCAAAGAGAGTTACTTTGTCTGCAGGAGAGACAGCTATAGCGCAGTACTGTCAGACTGGTAAAGTGAAGAAAAGGTAAAGTGACAGAAGTCCTTAGTTATAACCTTAGTTAAGGACCAGAAAGATCTATCAGTGGATGATGAGAAGTTATTGCACTTCTTTTAAGTTAACAAATGCTTTGCCTCATGGTTAACTTACTTGCAGTGATTAAGGCAGTGATAAATGTTGAATGGGAGTTGGAGGAAGGAGAGTTTTTTCCAAGCCTAATATGCCTGATCCCTTGCCTGAATGGCCTCAGAACAGGAATGGATTGGAAGAGGTTGTATTGGAGGAAGAAGGGAAAGATGCTTCCATTCCCACAGCAATAAGCTCTGCTATGCATTTGGCAGAGACAGAAGCATCATCACATAAGACAGTAATTTACTCCAGAAAAGTCAGAAAACAATTTTTGTAAGTTATGCCAGTCAGCTTTATTCAGTTGCCAATATTTACATTTAGAAGGGGCTGTTGGAGGGGGAGATACATTTAAGGTGGTGTGGTCAGATGAACCAATTGGGGTGAGATTGTGTATTTACAGCATAAAGGATTAGCAGTGAAAAACAGATCCAGAATATTAGGATAATGGTCAAAGGGGTTAGGAATAGGGGTGTGGTAGGAGAAAATTTGCTCTAGATCATTGAGAATGGAGAACGTGAGGGCTTCAGTCCCCTCACCATCTGTTTGGGAGGAATTCAACCACACCCTGTGGTGAATGTTGAAATCCCGTAGGTAGGGGATCTAATCTTGTGGTTGAGGATGCCACAGTACCATGGCAGGAGTTTAGATAGTTGAAGAAAGATCTAAAATTTGTAGATTTACAAGAGCAGTAGGCAAAACAGGGGAAAAATTTGATAGGAGACAGATCTGGAGTCAGATAACATCATAGTTTGGGGACTTAAGGTCCATGAGACATGCAACAGGTGTATCGATATTGGAAGAAGCACAGACACCACCTGTGAACTGGAATTGTGAGTGGAGATTATAGTTGGATATGAAAAAGGGGCTCTCTTACCCTTACATTACTTACTCGATCAAACCATCTCACACCACATATTTTCCTTAAACATTTCATTTCCAATA
>JAUTZA010090406.1:0-10766 GCA_032273845.1 Panulirus longipes | reverse complement strand
CTATAGTCCCTAACACACTGTTATAGCTCCTGACTCTGCTGTAGTCCCTACAACACTGCTATAGCTCTTGACTCACTGCTGTAGTCCCTAACACACTGCTATAGCTCCTGACTCACTGTTGCAGTCCCTAACACACTGCTTTAGCTCCTGAGTCATTGCTGCAGTCCCTAACACACTGCTATAGCTCCTGACTCACTGCTGCAGTCCCTAGTACACTGCTATAGCTCCTGACTCCCTGCTGCAGTCCCTAAGACTCTTCTATAGCTCCTGACTCACTGCTGCAGTCCCTAAGACTCTGCTATTGCTCCTGACTCACTGCTGCAGTCCTTAACACACTGCTATAGCTCCTGACTCACTGCTGCAGTCCCTAAGACTCTGCTATAGCTCCTGACTCACTGCTGTAGTCCCTAACTCACTACTATAGCTTCTGACTCACTGCTGCAGTCCCTAACACACTGCTATATCTCCTGACTCACTGCTGCAGTCCCTAAGACTCTGCCATAGCTCCTGACTCATTGCTGCAGTCCCTAACACTCAGTTATAGCTCCTGACTCACTGCCGCAGTTCCTAACACACTGCTATAGCTCCTGAGTCATTGCTGCAGTCCCTAACACACTACTATAGCTAATGACTCACTACTGCAGTCCTTAAGACTCTGCTATAGCTTCTGACTCACTGCTGCAGTCCCTAACGCACTGCTATAGCTCCTGACTCACTACTATAGTCCCTAACACACTGTTATAGCTCCTGACTCTGCTGTAGTCCCTAACACACTGCTATAGCTCCTGACTCACTGCTTTAGTCCCTAACACACTGCTATAGCTCCTGACTCACTGCTGTAGTCCCTGACACTCTGCTGTAGACCCTGATACGTTGGTATAGTCCCTGACACATTGTTCTGTTCCCTGATACACTGCTGTATTTCCTGACACGCTAGCTGTAGTCCGTAACACACTGCTGTAGTCTCCGACACGCTATTCCATTCTGTAATACACTGTTGTAGTTCCTAACATACCGCTGTAATTCCTAGCACACTACTGTATTCCCTGATTCATAGATGTAGTCCCTAATATAGTATTGTAGTATCTGAGACACTGCTGTAGTCCCTGACATACTTCTACAGTTTCTGGTACACTGCTGTATTTCCTGGCACACTACTGTATTCCCTGACATATTACTATTCTCCCTAAAACACTGCTGTACCTCCTGACACACTACTGTAGTTCTGCCTTACATACCGCTGTATTCCATGACACAGTGCTTTCGTCACTCCTGACACACTAGTCGTGCTTGACAAATTCCTGTATTCTGTGATATACTGCTTTAGTTATGATTGATACACTGCTGTAGTCATGCTTGACACAGCGCTGTATTCCATGACAGATTACTAAAGTCATGCCTGATACAGTACTGTATTCCATAACACACTACTGTAGCCACGCCTGAAACAGTACTGTAGTCCATGGCACAATGCTGTAGTCTTGCCTGACAAAGCTGTAGCATATGACATACTGCGGTAGTCATGCCTGACACAGTGTGGTAGTCCATGACACACTTTTGTAATTTTGCCTTACACAGTGCTGTAGTCCACGACACACTGCTATAGTCATGCTTGACACAGTGCTGTAGCATATGACACACTGCTGTAGTCATGCTTGACACAGTGCTGTAGCATATGACACACTGCTGTAGTCATGCCTGACACAGTGCTGTAGTCCATGACACACTGCTGTAGTCTTGCCTGACACAGTGCTGTAGCATATGACACACTGTTGTGGTCATGGCTGACACAGTGCTGTAGTCCATGACAAACTGATGTAGTCCATGACACAGTGCTATAGTCCATGACGCACTAATGTAGTCATGCCTGACACGGTAATGCAGTCCATGACACACTACTGCAGCGTCATGACTGACACAGTGTTGTAATCCATGACAAACCGCTGTAGTCATGCCTGAGACAGTGCTATAGTCCATGACACGCTGCTGTAATACATGACACATTACTGTAGTCATGCCTGACACAGTGATGTAGTCCATGACACACTGCTGTAGCCATGCCTAACACAGTGCTGTAGTCCATGACATACTGCTGCAATCATGCCTGAAACAGTGCTGTAGTATATGTCACAGTGCTGTAGTCATGCCTGAAACAGGTTTGTAGTATATGACACAGTGCTGTAGTCATGCCTGACACAGTGCTGCACTCCATGACACAGTGCTGTATTCCGTGAAACACTGCTGTAGTCATGCCTGACACAGTGCTGTAGACTATGACACAGTGCTGTACTACATGACACTGCTGTAGTCATGCCTGACACAGTGAGGCACTCCATGACACAGCGCTGTATTCCGTGAAACACTCCTGTAGTCATGCCTGGCACAGTGCTGTAGTCCATGACACACTGCTGTAATCATGTCTAACACTGCTGTGGACTGACACAGTGCTGTACTGCATGACACTGCTGTAGTCATGCCTAACACAGTGCTGTAGTCCATAACACACTGTTGTAGTCATATCTGACAGCGTTGTAGTACATGACACACTGCTGTAGTTCATGACATACTGTTGTAGTCCATGATACAGAGCTGTAGTCCATGATACAGTGCTGGAGTCCATGACTAACAATGCTGTAGTCATAACACACTGCTGTAGTCCATGACACACGCCCTGGTCGTGCCTGAGACATCCAGTGTTGCCTGAGGGCGTGTATGTCCTTCAGTCTCCCTCGTGGCCCTTGGTAACACTGCAGTGTTGCCTCGTAACACTGTATTGTAACTGTACAGTGGATCTTGGATTCGGGGACACACTCACTTGGTCCCTGTAACATACTCACTTGGTGTCTGTAACACTCTTACATGGTCCCTGTAACATACTCACCTGGTCTCTGTTAACACACTTACCTGGTTTCTGTGACGCTCTTACTTGTTCCTTGTAACACGCTTACCAGGTCCATGTAACACACTCACCTGGTCCCTGTAACACACTCACCTGGCCCCTGTAACACACTCACCTGGCCCCTGTAACGCACACATTTGGTCTCTGTAACACACTTACTTATCCCTGTAACACACTAATTTGGTAACTGTGATGCACTCACTTGGTCCCTGTAACACACCCATCTGTTCTTTCAAAATATTAACTTGCTCCTGTAACACATTTACTTTTTCTCTGTAACATACTAACCTGGTCCTTGCAACACACTCAACTGGTCCCTGTAACACTCACGTAACCACTATAAAGCTCTAATCTAGTCCCTGTAACACACTCACCTGGTCCCTGTAACACACTTACCTGGACTCTGCAACACTCTTACCTGGTCTCTGTAACACCCGTACCTGGTCCTAGGAACACATTCACCTGGTTCCTGTAACACACTTACCTGGGCGCTCAAACACTCTCACCTGTTACACGCACACACTTGGTCCATGTAACACACTTACCTGGCTCCTGTAACACAGTCACCTGTTTCCCGTAATGCCCTTAGTCCTTGCGGTGCATTTATCCCGGTCCTTGTAACACACTCACGGTCCTTGTAACACACTCACTTAATCCTTATGATACTCTCTGGCACTCACCTGGCCCCTGCAACACACTCACCTCGTCCCTCTGACACATTCACCTGGTCCTCGTAACGCATTCATTCAGCCCCTGTAACACACTTACTTGAACCCTGTAACACAATCACATGGTTCCTGTAACACACTCCCTTAGCCCCTGTCACACGCTTACCTGGTCCTCTAACACATTCACCTGATCCCTGTAACGCACTCATCTGGCTCTTGTAACAAATATACATGGTCCCATAACACATTTACCTGGTTCATGTAACACACTCACCTGGTCCCTGTAACACACATCTGATTCCTGTAACGTACTGACATGATACCTATAACACACGTTTTTGGTGTTTTTGATGCACAAGCCTGGTTCCTGCAACACACTCATCTGGCCCCCTGCAACACACTCACTTGGCCCCTGCAACACACTCACTTGGTTTGGTCCCTGTGGCACACTGGCCAAGTCACTATAAAACACGCACCCATTCCCTGTGACATATTCACGTGGTCCTTGTAGCAGTCTTACCTGGTCCCTGTTAGACACTTACCTAGCCCCTAGAACATAATCACCTGGTACCTGTAACGCACTTACCTGGTCCCTGTAATACACTCACCTGGTCCCTGTAACACACTTACATGGTAGCTTTAACATACTCAACTGGTTTCCTGTAACACACTTACCTAGTCCTTGTAACACATTCACATGGTTTCTGTAATTCACTCATCTCGTCCACGGAACACATTTACCTAGTCCCTGTAACACACTTATCTGGTCCTTGTAACGTATTCACCCTCCTTAACATATTCAGGTGGTCTTTGAAACACATTCACCTGATCTCTTTGACGCATTCACCTGGTCCCCTTAACACATTCACCCGTCCCCGTTACACATTCACCTGATCTCTCTAAGACATTAACCTGGCCCGTGTAACGCATTTATGTGGTCCCTGTAACATATTTACTTGATACCTGTAACATGTCCACCTGGACACTGTTACGCGTTCACCTGATCACTTGCACATTCATCTGGTTCATGTAATACCTGGTTCTTGTACTACATCCACGTGGTCCTCGTAACACATTCACCTGGTTCCTGTAATACGTTCATCTGGCCCCTGTAACACGTTCACCTGTTCCAAGTAATACACTCACTTGATCTCTGTAACACAGTCACTTGGTCCATGTAATACATTCATTTGGCTCATGTAACTCATTCAAACGGTACCTGTAACAGATTTACTTTGTCTCTGTAACATTCACGTGATCTCCGTGCAATCTCTTGGTCCCTGTCACACATTAACCTGGTCCCTGTCTCACATTCCTATGTTCCTGATAACTCATTAACGTGGTTCCCGTATTACTCTTCCGTGGTCTTTGTAACACAGTACAGTGGTCCCTGTATACCATTTTCGTGCTATTCGTAGCACGTAGCACATGAACGTGGTCCCTGTAACGCATTTCTGGTCCTTGTAACACATTAATGTGGTCAAAGTATTGCATTTCGTTGTCTTTGTAACACATTAACGTGGTCCCTGTATCTCATTGCTGTGGTCTTTGTAACACATAAACGTGGTCCCCGTATAACATTCCTGTGGTCTTTGCAAAACAGGCTAAAGCGATACCTGCATCACTTTCCCGTGGTCTCAGTATCATATTCTCGCGGTATTTTTAACAAACTAACGTGGACCCGTCACATTCTTGTGGTCTTTGTAACAAACTAGCGTGGTTTCTGTATCACATTCTCGTGGTCTTTGTAACAAACTAACGTGGTTCCTGTATCACGTTCCTATGGTGTTTGTAAGACATTAACGTGGTCTCTGTATCATAATCCCGTGATCTTAGTAACATTAACGTGGTCACTGTATCACATTCCCTTGGTATTTGCAAAACACACTAATGTGGTCCCTACATCACATTCCCGTGGCCTTTGTAGCACCCTAACGTGGTTTCTGAACTACATTTCCACCATGGTGTTTATAACACACTAACATGGTCTCTGTCTCACCGTTTCGTGGTCTCTATATCACATCCCTGTGGTCTTTGTAGCACACTAAAGTGGTCCCTGTATCACATTCCCACTGTCTTTGTAACACTCTAACGTGGTCTCTGTGCCACATTTCCCTGGTCCTTGTAACATACTAATGTGGTCCCTATATTACCGTCCCGTGGTCTTTGTAACACGCTCACGTGGTCCCTGTATCACATCCCCGTGGTCTTTGTATCACATTAACGTGGGCCCTGAATCACGTGCCTTTGGTCTTTGTAGGACACTAACCTGTATCACATATATATGGTTCTTCTAACACATTAACGGGTCTCTTGAGGCCACACTACTTGTTTTCACTGACTCACAGTGTGCACCTACGGCCCCAGATTTCACACTGTGTAGTGAGTGACGTTACTTATTCCTGGCCATGACACACATAGACACCCAGTTTTTATTAGGATTTCTGTAATACCCGACGACTATTACGGACTTCCTTGGTGTAGTGGTTAGCATCGCTAACCATGATTCGCGCACGGGCCCTCCCGAGATCAATTCTTAGACGCGGCAGTCGGCACACAGCTAAAAATCCTGGCTGCTCATCTTCACCCTAGGGCTGGTCGATGAATGGGTACCTGGCTGAAGCTGGTGTGTGTGTGTGTTTTGTACACAAGAGTAAAATGTATGGTACATATGTAGAAGGTTAAGAAATGGGCAACACGAGCGTAAATCTCTCTCCCTGTGGCACAAATAGCAATTACACACACACACACACACACACACACACACACACACACACACACATAGAAGAGATGCAGCAAACTATTTGTCATATATTATTCCAGAACTTGATTTTGCTTTTGTTTGTTTAGCACAGAGAAATAAGAGAGGTCCAGAGAAGGGCAGCAAAGACTTTACCAGAATTCAGAGGGCTGAGTTTCGGGGAGAGGCTAGAGGTCATATATGTTCCCACCATGGAAAAGAAAAGAGTAAGGGGTGACTTGATCACAATCCTCAAGTTTCAGAACCAGTTTCATGATACAAGAATAACAAGGTAGTGAACCAGAGGTCGCAACAAGAAACGTGTTAGAAAAGATGCAAAGAAGTACTTCTATAGTATATGAGTGGTGAATGTCTGGAATATGCTGGAGAAGAAAATGTGAATATAAAAGTTAGGAAATATGAATATCAGAAGGAGAAGATCAAGAGATGGGACCCCACTGGTGTAGAACACCTTCTTTGTGCTGTAAGATTTAGTGATTACACACGCGCTAAGTGTCAGGTCAAAGGTCATGTCATTTATCGCCAAGGGTCGTATTGTCGTGCTCAAGTGATGAACCCTATTTTCCATGACACTCTGGAAGTCACTGGAAAAGAACGTACGTAGCCCTCAACGGTCTTAAGCTTGTTTATTTAAGCTTGTGTCATCCTCTGCACGAGAGTCGTTTACACATCTTCGCTGTTGAGGTTCACACTAACTTGCCAGTCTTCCATGACAGGAGGAGACTGGAAATCATGTCTCTCATCTCAGACTTTACAACAATGAATAGGTAATTGGGAAACTTGTCCAATTTTCATACGAAAAGATGTCATCTTCTGATCCTATATTATGTCTCGAGGCTTCTCCAGCGCTGTGGCTGGATGATGAGTGAAGATTGTTTGGTTGCTTATCTAGGCTTTAGATCTACTGACCGCCAGGGTCAGTAACACCATCAACATCGAGTTATAACCACAACTCGAAGAAATCTTGAACACCTTCTTTAGGTTCTCTGGACAATCCTAAGGCCACCCATGGACACGCATTAGCGAAAGCGTTTGTTTAAATGAATAAACAAACAAATGAATAATTTTTTTATTAGATGTAGGCAACCATTTGGTTGAAAAGGCATAGTTGAGTTATTACAAATATTACAGAACTGGGAGGCCATGATAGTTACTAGTTGACTAATCGTACATGAGATTAAGATTAGAGTAAGCTGGATATTTCCACGCTTAGGATAAGGATAAGGGTGATGTACATTTAGATAGCCAGGGTGGCAGATATAATACAGGGATGTTTACAGAATCGATGTTATGTTTTATAAATTTTGAGCTTGAGTGAATATTTAAGTGATGAATAGTTATAGCAATATAGTATTTGACATACCACATAGCTTAACTAACAGGAAACTGAGCACTTCACTTGCGTAGCTATGCATTTGATCATGATTTGTTTATGAAATTCACAATGATAGGTATAGGACTGTCCTTATATCTGGCTGTATGAACTCTGGAACAAGTCGATTATGGTGACGAAAGGCGGTCGGTAGCGGAGGGGCGTTGGGGGGAGGTTTCTGTGGCAGGGGTACGTCAGCAGTTTATTGCTAAAGTGACACATGAGCTGCTGGTGTTGGACGGAGATGAAGGACAGGTTCAGCGAGATGAGGGCCTCTTGGTAGGTGGTGTATAAGGGCCCAGGATGATTGTGTATGCCCTTTTCTGTACTCTTTATAGCTGGCCTTTCTGTGTACCTGTTAGTGAGGAGGACCAGGCTTGGGAGGCATAGGTGAGCTGAGGTAGAATGAAGATGGTATAGACAATCCGGAGCTCAATTGGTGAAACTCTTAATTTCCGTTGGCGGAGAATGTATTGAGGTGTGAGGAAGATTTGACTCTTCCAGTTTCAACCGTCGTCTATTTGTGGCACCAAGAAGTTTGAAATTTCTGACTACACGGAGGAAGTCGGGACCTTTTGTGATGTTAGAGATGATGATGTCTGTATACTGGCTGATGTTCATCATCATAATCTTTGTGTGGTTGATGGTTACATCACTGGCCGTAGTCCACTCCTGAAGGTTGATGATGATGTGCTGAAGGGACATGAAGTCAGGAGAGTTGCCGTTGACAATGATGCCAAAGGTGGAGTGGTCTACGTACTTCCAGCGGCGGTGTTTGTCCTTCATGGCGTCAGTGATAAGGATGAGGAAGCAGAGCAGCCCCATCTGGATGCCCTGCGGTACACCTCATGTCAGGGGGACACCTGCCGATGTGGCTCCCCTAAAACGGACAGTTTGGCGTCGCCCAGTCAAGATGTCCGCCAGACAAAAGACGAGACACCCACGGACTCCAAGGTCGATGGCTCTCTTTATGATGATGAAATGGTTCACCAAGTCGAAAGCTTTATTGAAGTCTCCGAAGGTGAGTGCCACCGAGGTCTTGTTTGTGTGTGTGCGTGTGTGTAATCACCTCTTTATATTATCTACTTATCATATTTGGGGAGGGACCTCATTTACACTCGTGTGTGTGTGTGAATTTCCTATTTGTACTCATGGGGCCCAATCTCACACAACACTAAATGTATGCTGTCCGTATTTGATATGCTCTCATGAAGTATATTCCATTCATTTACTTTTATACAATAAAAATACTTCATTACGTTCTTTTTAACAAGTTTTATCTTAAGTTCCACTTCATGAGCCCCTCTCTGGTCGTTCTGTTCATATATCTTTGGAAGAGTTGTTCAGTGTCTGCATCATCAAGCTTATTTTAAAAAAAGGTTGTGATTAGGTCACCCCTCACTCTTGTCTCTTCCATGGTGGGTAAATTTAAGTCTCTAGCCTTTGCCTGTAACTCGGATCTCCTTATTTCGGTACCACTTTGTTGCTCTCTTCTGGATCTTCTCCATTAGTTCATGAAGCTTCTTTAAGTGTGGTGAACGAACCTCAAAAACACTTCTATAGTTTTTGTGTAACATGGGAAGTGAAAAGCTTGAAGAAGATTTCCTTATACATGCACTTCAATACTTTTCTAATAGTTGCCAGCAGACAGTTTGTATGACCACTATTTGTGTGTTTTGGGTAAAGAGCTATCCCCAGCCACCAGTCTTGCGGTGTTGCCAAACATATCTGTAACTCTAGACACAAGTTACCGCGTTGCTAGTAACATCTGTTTCTCTTAACACTAGTCACAGCTTTGCCAGACACACCTGTAAGATATTGTTTGCTAACTAATTCCAGAGTTTCAGGGGACGATTATGACACTTGACCTTTTAAGGTCAATAAGATGTTCACTAGTCGAGTACTTTATCACCTTCATCACTTATGTACAAAACAAACTCAATAACACTTGCGTAGTAGTAGTGTAAAGGTCAAAGTAACATTTTATGATAACTTGAGAAACTTTCCAGAAAACAAAGAAAAACAAAAATATCACAAACTTGTTATGTTTGAGCTTTAATGGGAGGATGGACTGCGCTATTATTGATGTACATCATGATGGTGACATATCTACTGCGCCTTTGTGTACGTCTGTGTATGTCTCCTGTTAAGTGTACATTTGTGTACGTATGGGAATATGACTCCGAGGGTGTGCGTTCATGTGTGTGTGAGTACTATCTGCTCCGATGAGGAGAAATTTCAGTACTTCTGTTGCCCCGTCTCTTACCCTTGTATATCTACCTCGCCTTTATATTGTGTACACACACACACACCTTAGCTGACGGCATGTACGTAATTATAAACCAGTTCTAAAGGGGAGAATGAACAGCATGGTTAACTATAAACCGATTGCCCTGTTCGTGGGGGTTTTCAGTGCCTTTCCGTATATACTACTGACACACGTGCATTATGTGTAGTTCTGCATATAGTGAAGCAGGACCGTGGGCCGCTGCTACAATGGACCACAGGTCATAATAATCTTTTGCTGTGTGACGCCAGACCAGTGGATTGATGGCCTCCCAGAGTTTGGAGCGCGTGTTTTCTGCGTCAAGCGTTGCTAAAGCTTAGAAAATACGGCACATATTGTATGTCATCTTTCGCTGACCTGAGGTCAGGTTACAATAATAATAATCACCGGCAGCTGAAACCCCGCGTCACTACTAACATTATCCTGAGTCCCCGGACGGCTGTTGGGTCCCCGGCGGGTGTCTGGGTCCCCGGCTGATGTAGTTAAGAATTCCAAAACTCAGAATGTCGAAGAATTTTCTTGTGAACTTGAGTAAACTACAAAAGCAATTTGAGTTGTCAGTGGAAAATATACCGTGTGAGTATGTGTCCTGTATTTAGCATCATCAGAACCTGCCAAACTAATAACGGTATTTTGATCCAGTAGAAGATCAGGGGCAAGTCATAAGTCCATACATACATATGTACATGCTAGAGTACCTTAACACACTCCTTGCTGTATCTTAACCGATGCTTTGATTATTTTTACACAAAAATGTTTCGCAATTTTTTCTCATTATT
>JAUTZA010089303.1:0-10787 GCA_032273845.1 Panulirus longipes | reverse complement strand
AGTAATCGAATACTTATTTCCCTATTCGGGGCCATCAAAGCCAAGTGGTTAGCGTTCCCAGCTATCACGCAAGAGGTTGTGATACAATATATAGGATTCTGATACCGTGTAGTTCTGCATCTAATAGCTCATAGTAACTGTGAGCCTTTCCTTGTATCCCTGCCGTGTATGTCATACAAAGTCTGTGGTAACGTGTCTGTGAGACCTCGAATTCAGAAGACCCCTTCCAAACGTTAAAGCTAGCTCCTCACACCTGCTTTACAATGATTCACATCTGTGTAATTCTAAAGCTCTTTCATATCCATTATAGTTACAGCCAAGGATTATTTTGAAGCCCTATTTTTGGATGCGTTCTAATTGATTATGTTGTGTTCGGATCAAGCCTGGGTGACACACTGGTGCTGCATTTTCTAATGTTGTTCTAATGAACAATATGTAAAGTGCTAGCATTGCCTCCCTGCCGAAGCCAAAATGACTTGCTCTGTGTAATATAAATATACAATTGTTAGTCTTCTTTGTGAAATAATCTAATTCATTATTGATATATACACTTAGGAGTTTGCATTTGTGCACTATCGGTACATTGCAATCTTTTAAAGTTAATTGTGGGTACACTGTTGGTCTTTTTGATGGACTGATTTTCATAACTACACACTTTTGAGGGTTTAGTGATATTCTGACATGAACACTCTCTTTGTAAAATTATTCAATGTGTCTGGCATTGTAGATATTATATTGTGTTGAACATCAATTATTTCGGCTAATTTCATATCATCTACATATTTAACATGAAAAGTGGCGTCTCTGCAGCTGCTGTTGATGAATGTAAAGAATATAATGGGTCCAAGGTGTGTTCCCTTAGGTACCCCAAAAGTAATATTATCCCAACGAGACAGTGTATCGTTATAGCGTACTCTGTGTTGGCGACCTGTAAGGAAGCTAGATATGAAGTTTAACAGTGAAGGACGACATCCCAACAGAAAAAGTTCATGTATGGCTACTGAGGAATCCACATTATCAAAGGCTTTCTAAAAATCAATTAGGACAATCTGGGCCATTTAGTTCAGTTGTTCAGTTCCTTTTGATACTGTGTTCAATTAATGAATTAAGTAGTGACAAACAGAACTTCCTTTCAAATTGCCATACTCTCTGGTATCAAGATTTGGTTTAATATCTTCCAAGACCCATTCAGGAACAAAGCTCAAATATTTTGCCTAGATTAGAGGTAAGGGAAAGATGTCTGAACTCTTCCAGCTGCTGTATAACGTTCTTCTTAGGAAGAGGTGTAATGGTGACACCTTTCCATATTTAGGGAAAAATTCCACTTTGCAGACAGAGCTTACCAAACATTTCTCTTACCCTTACATTACTTACTCGATCAAAACAACTCACACCACATAATGTCCTTAAACATATCCTTTCCAACACGCCCACCCTCATCCGTACAACTGTATCTATAGCTAATGCCTCGCAACCATAAAATAAGGTTCGAGCTGCTAATCCTTAAAACATACCCATTTTTGCTCTCCGAGATAAAGTTTTCTGTTTCTATACATTCTTCATCGCTCCCAAAACCATCGCACCCTCCCCCACCCTATGACGCATGTCGGCTTCCATGATTCCATCCGCTGCCACGTCCACTCCCAGATATCTAAAACACTTCACTTCCTCCAATTTTTCTTCATTCAAACTTATATGCCAACTAACTTGTCCCTCATCAATGCTAGACTTTATAACCTTGCTCTTATTTACATTTATTCTCAACTTTTTCCTTTCACACGCTTTTCCACACTCAGTCATCAACATATGCAGAGTCTCACACGAATCAGCCACTATTGCTGTATCACCGGCGAACAACAATTGACTCACTTCCCAGGCCTTTTTTTCCCCAACGGACTGCATACTCGCCCCTCTCTCCAAAACTCTTGCATTTACCTCCCTAACGACCTCATCCATAAAAGAATGAAAAAACCCTGGGGACATCGCACATCCCTGCCATAGCCCGACCTTCACTGGATACGAACCACTCTCCCCTTTTCCTACTCGTACACAATCGTTACGCCCTTGATAGAAACTTCTCACTGCATCTAGCAGCTTACCTCCCACACCATATATTCTTAACGCATTCCACGAAGCATCTCTGTCAAAGTTTTCAGATGCCATTTTCTGATCTATAAATGCTACATACAAATCCATCTCTTTTTCTAAGAATTTTTCATATACAGTCTTCAAAGTAAACACCTGATTAACACATCCTGTACCACTTTTCTATCCACACTGCTCCTCCCCAATCTGAAGATCTTTACATGCTTTCACCTTCTCAGTCAATGCCCTCCTATACAGTTTTCCAGGAATGCTCAACAAAATTATACCTCTGTAGTTTTAACACTTACCTTTTAACCCTTTGCCTTTGTTTAATGGCACTATACATGCATTCCGCCAATCTTTAGGCACTTCACCATGATCCTACATACATTGAATACTTTTCCAATCAATCAACAACAAAATCACCTCCTTTCTTGATAAATTCAACTGCAATACACTCCATTCCCGCCGTCTTGCCGAATTTCATCTTCCGCAAAGCTTTCTCCACCTCCTCTCTTTCCAACAAACCACTCTCCCTGACTCTCTCACTTCGCACACCACCCCGACAAATACACCCTACAGTTGCCACTCTATCATCAAACACATTCAACAATCCTTCAAAATACACACTCCATATCCTCCTCAATCCATCACTACCTGTTATCACTTCCCCCCTTGCCCCCTTCAACGATGTTCTCATTTGGTCTCTTGTCTTACGCACATTATTTACCTCCTTCCAAAACATCTTTTTATTCTTCATAAACTTTAATGATACTCTCTCTCCACAGCTCTCAATTGCTCTTCTTCAACCTTTGCACCTTACTCTTGAACTCCTTCACTAACAACTTTACTCCTTCATCCCACCACTCACTACCCTTCCTAATCTGCCCACCTCCAATCTTCCTCATGGCACATGCATCTCTTGCACATGCCATCACTGTTTTCCAAAATACATACCATTCCTTACCCACTCCCCTCACTTCATTTGCTGTCACCTCTTGCCATTCTACACTCAATTTCTCCTGATATTTCTTCACACAAGTCTCCTTTTCAGACTTAATTACTCTCACCACTCTCTTCTCCCCGACATTCTTGTTTTATGAAAACCTCTACAAATCTTCACCTTAACCTTCACAAGATAGTTATCAGACATCCCACTAGCTGCCCTTCTCAGCACATTTACATCCAAAAGTCTTTCACACGCCAGTTAATTAATATGTAACCTAATAATGCCCGTTAACCATCGCTCCTACTCACATACGGATACTTGTGAATATATCTCATTTTATACCAGGTATTCCTAATCACCAGTCTTTCATCAGCACAGAAATCCGCGAGCTTTTCACCATTTCCATTCTCAACACTGAATACTCCATGTACACGAATTATACCATCAACCGACACATTACTCACCTTTGCGTTTAAATCACCCATCACTTATACCCGGTTTCGTGCACCAAAACTGCTGACGCACTCACTCAGCTGCTCCCAAAACACTTTCTTCTCATGACCAGGTGCATAAGCACCAATAGTCACCAATCTTTCACCATCCACTTTCAGGTTCACCTGCATCAATCTGAAATTTACTCTCGTGCACTCAGTCAGACACTTCCACAACTCCTGCTCCAAGAGTAGTGGTATTCGTTTCTTAACTCTTGTCCTCTTACCAACCCATGACTTCACTCCCAAGACGTTTCAAAACCATTTTTCCCTTTACCCTTGAGCTTCGTTTTACTCAGTGCCAGAACATTCAAGTTTCTTTCCTCAAACATACTATCTATCTGTCCTTTCTTCTCATCTTGGTTACATCCAAACACATTCAGGCACCTCAGTCTGAGCCTTCGAAGAAGATGAGCACTCCTCACTTGACTCCTACTGTTTCACCTTTTAGCCACGAGCAATGGGATTTTGACTGGTCAATTCAAACCAGGCTCATATAAACATTAGTCAACAATTACTCTCACACATGTGGAGGATATGAACAAGAATATAGTACATATGTACGCGCAGTTTCATAAGAATACGTAATGTCCTCAAACACGACGGATTTTTACCTGGACTTTTTGCGTGGTAGCTGGAAACGGTAACCGCTCGATTGTAATTGCCCCTAATAGCAATTGACTTTTCGATTACTAGTAACCGAATACCCATCACCTCACATCCATGAGCAACGGGGTCAAGACCGCACAAATCCCACCAGATTTACATAACTAGTGGTCAGCAATTTTACCGTCGTTACTCTCATACACGTGGAAGATACGAATAGGAATATAGTGCAAATATATGCGCACTTTTCCTAAAGGATATAATACTCTCAAACAGTAAACTTTCGAACCTGAACGTTTAGTGTGGTAGGTGGGAACACTAACCGCTTGGCTATGATCGTCCCTAACAAGCAAATGACTATTCGATTACTAGTAATCGAATACCCTTTGTCTCATATCCATGAGCAACAGAGTTTAGACTGGGCAAATTCCACCAGGTTTAAATATCCAGAAATCAACAATCTTAACGCAGATACTGTCATACAATTGGAAATAATGTATATATACACACGCGATTCATTTAGTACATAATACCCTCCAACAACATGGATTCGAACCTGGACCTTTGCCTAGAAGCTTCGAATGCTAACCACTCTGCTATGATCGCAGTAATCGAAATCGTCTCATATCCATGAGCAACGGGGTGTAAACTGCTCAAATCCCATCAGACTCGCATATATGATTGTCAGCAATTTTACAGAAATTTCTAGCACACGTGGAGGTATAAACTTTTTCTTATACCTCCACATGTGTGACACTCAGTTCTGTAAAATTCATGACTACTCTTTATGTGAGCTTGCTCGGATTTAATCAGTCAAGACAGTTTGCTCATGAATTTGAGACAAAGGGTATCCGATTACTAATAATGGAATAATGATTTCCCTTTAAGGGGTGATCATAGCCTAGCCGAGCGGTTAAAGTTCCCAGCTATCTCGAAAGTGGTCCAGATTAGAATCCTTCCTGTTAGAGGACATAATGTATTCTAATCAAAGCGAGCGTTCATATACAATATATTCTTTATCATATACTTCCATGGGGATGACAGCAAGATCCGTAAAATTACTGACTACTGTTTATGCGTGCTTAGTGGATATGACTGGTCTAGAATCATTTGCTCATAAGATGTGAGACGAAGGGTAATCGATTATTAGTATTCAAATAGTCATTTCCCTTTTTGGAGTTATTATTGCATAGCGGATAACGTTCCCAGCTACTACACAAAAGAACCAGGTTCGAATCTTTGATGTTATAGGGCAATATGTGTTTTAGGAAAAGTTTGCCTTCAATATTCGGTTTCATATACCTCCATGTGTGTGATATTAAATTCTTTAAGGTTGTTGACTACTATTACATCAGACTTATGCAATTTTACTGGTCTAGACCCCGGTTCTAATGAAAATGAGAAGAAGGGTGTTCGATTGCTAGTAATCGAATATTCATTTCCCTATTTGGGGCGATTGTAGATGAGCGATTAATTTACCCACGTGATACGAGAACGATGCAGGATGGAGTGCTTGCTTTTGGAGGGTCTTATGTCCTCCTTGAAAAGTGTGGCTTCATATGCACTACATTCGTGTTCATATACCTCTAACATGTTTGACAGTAAAATAGCTGACTTCTGGTTATGTGAGCCTGATGGATTTGACCGGTCTAGAACTCGTTGCTGCTGGATTTGAGATAAAGGTTATTTGATTACTAGTCATGCAATAGTCATTTCCCTATTATGGGCGATCATAGCCAAGCGGTTAGCGTTCCCACCTCACACGCAAAAAGTCCAGGTTCGAATCGTAATTGTTGTACGACAATACCGGTACTTATTTTGATGAATATGAGCGTGTAAATGCTTTATATTTGTGTTCATAAAATTACACGTATTCAGCAGTAAGTTCTGTAAAACTACTGATTTCTGATGTGATTTGACTGGTGTAGACCTCTTTGCTCAAAGATGTGAAACGACGGGATTCGATTGCTAGTAATCGAATAGTCATATACCTGTTAGGGACTATCATAGCCAAGCGGTTAGCGTTTTCGACTACCACGCAAATGGCTAAGTTCGAATGCACGCTCTTGGAGAATATTATGTGTACTATATTCGTTTTCATGTACCGCCAAATGTGTGACAATAAATTCAGTAAAATTGGTGACTGTTGGTTATGTTAGCCTTATGGGATTTGCTCATGGATGTGAGAAAAAGGGTATTAGATTACTAGTAATCGAATAGTCATTTACCTATTAGGGGCTTTCTTTGCCAAGTGGTTTGCGTTTCCAGCTATCACGCAAAAGGTCGTGGTTTAAAATCATTACTGTTGCAGTACATTATGTGTTCTATGAATTGTGCACGCACATATGCACTATATTCCTGTTCATATACGTCCACATGTCTGACAGTACGTTCTGTAAGACTGATGACTACTGCTTATATGAGCCTGTTTGGACTGGACCGATATAGACCCCGTTGCTCACATATGTGAAACAAAGGGTATTTGATCACTAGTAATCGACTAGTCATTTCCATATTAAGGGCTATCACATCCGAAAGGCTAGCGTTCCATGTTACCATGCAAAATGTCCAGGTTCGAATCCTTCTTGTTGGAGGACATTATGTATTCTAATGAAAATGCGCATTCATATACATCATAATCGTATTGATATAGCTCTATGTATGTGACGGTAAGTTCTGTAAAACAACTGAATTCGGTTTATGTGAGGCGATGGGATTTGACCGTTCTACACCTAACTGCTCATAGATGTGAGACATAGGGATTCGAC
This sequence comes from Panulirus longipes, assembly GCA_032273845.1. Classification (NCBI taxonomy): domain Eukaryota; kingdom Metazoa; phylum Arthropoda; class Malacostraca; order Decapoda; family Palinuridae; genus Panulirus; species Panulirus longipes. Next base: position 3,888 of record JAUTZA010089303.1, on the reverse strand, counting down.
TACTAGTAAGTAAACAACAAATTCTCTATTAGTGTCGATGATAAAGGAGCAGTTAACGTTCCCAGCTACCACACAAAGGGTCTATGTTCGAATGCTTCCTGTTGGAGGACATTATGAATTCTAATGAAAGTGCACGTTCACATGCACTATAATCGTGTTAATATACATCCATTTGTGTGACAGCAATTTCTGTAAAACTTTTTACTACTTTATATGTAGACTGATGAGATTTGACCTTTATATATCCCATTGATCATAGAAATGAGAAGACCATTATTTGATTACTCGTAATCAAATGGTCATTTCCCCATTATGGTTGATCATATCAGAAAAGTTAGCGTTCCCAGCTGCTACGCAAAATGTCATGGTTCGAATCTGTCATGTTAAAGGGCCTTATGTGTTCTATGAAAAGTGTGCGGTCATATGAACTATAATCGTGTTCACATACCTCAAATGTATGACAGTAAGTTCTGTAAATTGATGACTACTTGTTATGTAAGACTGATGGGAATTGACCGGTCTAGACCACGTGCTAATGGATATGAGTCGAAGGGTACTCGATTAATAGTAAGCTAATAGTCAATTTCCTATCTGGGGCGATCATAGCCAAACGAATAGCGTTCCCAGCTACCACGCAAAGGTCCAAGCTCGAATCCTTGTTGTTCGAGGGTTTATGAGTTTTCTGAAAAGCACTTGTACATATACACTCTATTCCTGTTCAAATACCTGCATATGTATGAGAGTAATTTCTGTAAATTTGGTGACTACTAGTTATGTGATATTGATGAGATTTCACCGGTGTAGATCCTATTGCTCATAGATGTGAGACGAAGGGTATTCGCTTACTTTTAATCGAATTGTCATTTCCCTATTAGGCGTGAAAATGGCAGAGCGGCTAGCGTTCCCAGCTACCACACAAAAGGTCGAGGTTAGACTCCTTGCGGTCGGAGGCCATTATGTGTTCTATGAGAAGCGCGTTTAAATGCATTATTTTACGTGTGATCACTCAGTTTTCATAGAACACTTGACACCTTGCAACAATAAGGATTCGAACCTGAACCTTTTGTGTGGTAGCTAGAAGCGTTAACCGTCTGTCTATGATTACCCTTAATAGTGATGTAAGTATTCGATTACAAGGAATCGAATCCCCTTCGCCTCACATTCATGAACTACGGGGTCCAGACCGATCAGATCCCATCAGGCTCACATAACCGTCAGTCAGGAATTTTACAGAAATTGCTGTAATATAAGTGGAGTTATATGAACACGAATATAGTGCATTTAAAAGTGCACTTTCATTAGAAAACATAATGACCTCAAACACGAAAGATTCTAACTAGAACCCGTTGCGTAGTACCTTGGTTTGTTAACCGCTTGGCCATGATCAACAGTAACAGGAAAATGACTATTCCATTAATAGTAATCGAATGCTTTTCATTTCGAATCTATTAACAACTAGGTCTAGAATGGCTAATTTACATCATTCTCTCACATAAACAGCAGTCAGCAATTTTACAGACCTTACTGTCACACATATCGAGGGTATGAACAAGAATATAGTGCATATGTACGCGCAGTTTCATTAGAATAAGCAATGTCACACATGTGAAGGTATATGAATATCAATATTTTGCATATGAACTCTCACTTTTCAAAGAATAGAAAATCAAGCATTCGAACCTGCACCTTTCTCGTATAACGTGGGAACGCTATCCTCTCGGTTATGATCGCCCCTGATACGGAAATGACTATTCAGTTACTATTCAACGAAATCCCTTCGTCTCATATCCATGAGCAATGGGGTCTAGACTGGTCAATTCCAATCAGGTTCATATATACAGTAGTCAAAAATTTTACAGACCTTACTGTCACACATGTGGAGGATATGAATAAGAATGGAGTGCATATATAAGCGCAATTTCATTAGAATACGTAATTTCCTCAAACACGAATGATTCTTACCTGGATCTTTTGCGTGGTAGCTGGAAACGGTAACCGCTCGAGTATTATTGCCCCTAAAAAGCAAATTACTTTTCGATTACTAGTAATCGAATGCCCTTCAACTCACATCCTTGAGCAACTGGGTCAAGACAGGTCAAATCCCACAAGACTTACATAACCAGTAGTTAGCAGTTTTACCGACATTACTGTCATACACGTGGAAGATACGAACAAGATTATAGTGCATATGTACGTGCACTTCTCCTAAAGGACATAATACCCTCTAACAGCAAGCATTCGAACCTGTACCTATAGTGCGGTAGGTGGGAACACAAACCGCTTGGCTATGATCGCCCTTAACAGGTAAATGACTATTTGACTACTATTAATCGAATACCCTTTGTCTCATATCCATGAGCAACTGAGTTTAGACTGGTTAAATTCCACCAGGATTACATAATCAGCAGTCATCAATTTTACCGCCGATACTGTCATACAAGTGGAAGATACGAACAGGAATATAGCGTATATGTACGCACGCATTTCATTTAGGACATAATACCCTTCAGCATCAAGGATTCGAACCTGAACCTATTGCCTAGTAGCTGGGAATGCTAACAACTCATCTATGATCGCAATAATCGAATACACTTCGTCTCACATCCATGAGCAACGGACGTCTAAACCGCTCAAATCCCATCAGGATCACGTAAATAATAATCAGCCGTTTTACAGAACTTACTTTCACACATGAGGAGGCATAATCGTGTTCTTATACCTCCACATGTGTGACAGTTAGTTCTGTAAAATTTGTGACTACTCTTTATGTGAGCTTGCTCGGATTTAAACAGTCTAGAGAGCGTTGATCATGGATTTGAGACAAAGGGTATTCGATTACTAGTCATGGAATGATAATTTCCCTTTAAGGGGTGATCATAGCAGAGCGGTTAGCGTTCCCAGCTACCACACAAGAGGTCCAGGTTATAATCCATCTTGATGGAGGACGTTATGTATTCTCACGAAAGAGCGCGTTCATATACACAACATTCGTTTTCACATACTTCTATGGGGATGACAGTAAGATCTGTAAAGCGACGAATTACTGTTCATGGGTGCCTGATTGGATCTGACTGGTCTAGAATTCTTTGCTCATAGATGCGAGACGACGGGTAATTGATTACTGGTATTGAAATAGTCATTTCACTATTTGGGGTTATCATCGCATAGCGGTTAGCGTTCCCAGGTACTACGCAAAAGATTCAACTTCGAGACTGTGATGTTAAAGGGCATTATGCGTTTTATGAAAAGTATGCCTTCATATGCACTATATTCTTGTTCGTATACTAGTAAGTTCTGTAAAATTGCTGAGTAATGGTTATTTCAGCCTTATGTGATTTGACTGGTCTAGATCACGGTTCTCATGAATGTGAGACGAAGGGTATTCGATTACTAGTAATCGAATATTCATATCCCTATTAGGGGCGATCGTAGATGAGCGATTAGCGTACCCACGTAATACGGAAATGTGCAGGATCGAATGCTTGCTTTTGGAGTGTCTTATATCCTATTTGAAAAGTGTGCTTTCATATGCACTATAATCGTGATCATATACCTCTACATGTGTGACAGTAAGTTTTGTAAAGTAGCTTACTTCTGGTTTTGTGAGAATAATTAGATCTGACCGGTCTAGACCCCGTTGCTCATGTATTTGAGATAAAGGGCATTCGATTACTAGTAATACAGTTGTTTTTTCTCTATTATGAGCGATCATAGCCTAGCCGTTAACGTTCCCAGCTAACACGCAAAAGGTACAGGTTCGAATCGTTCTTGTTGTACGACAATATTTGTTTTGATGAATATGCGCGTACATATGCTTTATATTCGTGTTCGTATAATTCCACGTATTTAGCTTAAGTTTTGTAATACAAATGACTACTGTATATGTGA